>JAOXNX010000001.1:28920134-28934372 GCA_028566075.1 Solidago caesia
TCATTAAGGGCAATTTAGACAATTTGCAATGAGTAACTTTCAACAAGGGGGATGTATTCTTTATAAGATAGTATAGATATATAGGGTTTATAAAATAAATACATTTTAATTATTAAACATCCACACAATTAAAGTTTTCCAATTAAGATCTAATTACACCACAATAATTGTCATTCTAATAATTCATAAATTGGGATAAAAAAAATACCTTTACGAATTGATGAACACAGGAAAGACATTGCACTTACTCATTTTCAGCTGCAAATTTTCATAACATCAACATTGGTCAAATTACTCTATTTTGTGTGTGTAAGTGTAAGTTGCAGTTTTATATGTTGGGTCATTTGATAATATTGGGCTTTTACATATTGGACCATTGTCATAAAGGTTTCAAGCCGAATACTTATTGTCCATTTTTAACAACTATCCGGTCCGGGCTAACCATCCATCCATGTATAGATAGAGTCCAAACCAAATGAATACTTACATTTCGGGCTGTTCTTTATAAAGTGTTCAAACTTCAAACTACAACCCAGAGAAATGAAGTCTTAAAGTAGTAGTAGGATTGTAGGAAGTAGGAACGTTGATTAAAATTTAATGACAATGAAGTGATAGAAGTGTCCTTGTTTAAATATACTTATCATCAGGAAGGATCCTTGTTGATGAATATTTTGAGTGCATTTAGATAAAGGTTATTTATGCAAGCAGTCTCTCTACCTTTGAGTAGAGGCAAGACTGTCTACATCTTACCTCCTTCATACCCCGCTTCAGTAGGGATTGGGTACTGTTGTTGTTTTGTTGTTAAATAAAGGTTATTAAGATAATTGATTGATGAATATATTCAGATAAAGGTTATTAAGATAATTGATGAGTGGATGACTTTGTAAGCAAGAATAGAAAATATTAGACTTGAAAACGATATGATGGGTATGTTTGGCAAAACTAGCTGTAACTGATAGCTGTAGCTTTTAGTTGGAGCTGTAAGCTGTTGCTTTTCATCAAAGCTGTTAGCTAGAGCTTTTATTTTTAAGAGGTGTTTGGCGCGGTAGTTGCAACTTAAAAGTATAAAATGAGTAAATTTATCTCAAAAAAGCTTCAAAAAGCTAAAGCTGCTTGGAATGCTACTTTCAATAGCTTTTAGTTTAGGAGCTTTTTCTTTCAAACTAAAAGTTAAAGCTAATCTTTCCAAACAAAGCTTTTAAAACTATAGAAGCTTTTTATTTAAAACAAAAAGTTAAAGCTCCTTAAAAGCTCTTGCCAAACATAGCCGATGTTTGAGAAAAGTAAAAGTAGACACATGTAGCGTCTAAGAGATATGAAATATGAAAGCATATCAACATCCATCCACAATATAATAAGATAATAATAATAATAATAATAATAATATTTTGATAAATAACCATGAGCTAAGAAAGTAAAAACAACACGGAAGTGATCACAAACAGTTGAGATACTTCCACTTTCTTTGACATTTTTATCATCTAAATAAACTAAAAAGTTGGATAATTTCGGACTCTTAACCGGCCACTCAAGTGTTTTCTTGAAAATTGGTCATTATTATTATTATTATTATTATTATTATTATTATATGAACTAAACGATAGTGCGTAATTTTCTTATAAAGTCTTTCATTTAAACAATGGAACTTAACAAATAATTAGCAACTTTGTTGAAATGTTCGTTATTTTTGTTAGTGATAAATCTACAATAACTTTTTAGCCATCCATAACAAATAATTATAAACTTTAAAACACATGTATTGTTATAGATGGCTAACAGTTTTTTAAATTTATCACTCCCTTGGATTTGTTTATAAAAAACTTGTACCTTCCGTATCAAAAGCCCACCCCTTAAATTGTATGGTAAAAGTACAATTATTTTATGCACGTTAATGACATCCCTAAGGGTTGTCATTAGCAAAAACCCATATATATTTGACTACTTTATTTGTATACCCATATTAAGAAACAAATAATTTGTTTAGCCTTTACTATAAATTTCAAGTATTCTGTTACAGCCAGATGGGTAGTATATTCCAGAATCCAGATATGGGAAATAAAACATTGTAATCTTCGAACTTAGTAGGTAACGTTCCAACCGATTGTGATCTTTATGTACCATCCATCTTTAGCGTCACCCACTTCCTATTTTACCAACCAAACCTACCACATACCTCCCTCTCTTTTTTTCTCACAATCTTTTGAAACCCTTTTGACTAGCCGGATAACGAAAAAGGGCTCAAAGAGGTATTGAGACATGGGGGAAGAAAAAGAAGAAACCAAGAACGAAGTACCTTTGGAAACCGATTTGAAATCAACTCATATATCAACGCCACCACCAGAGCCAAAATCGAGTTTGGTTGCAACACCACCACCAGAGAAAGCACAACCACCTCCTGCCAGTGATGGTAAGTTTTCTGCTGCTCTTTCGCGCAAAACATAGTGAGATGATCGGATCAACTCTCAGACGCAAACAAAACTCATCACGCATGCCTTAGCTCGTAGCAATTATGCACCACATCATCTCATAATCTATGATTTATCTCGCATAAACATGTCGGCGAAAAATAAAGGATTTTTTTTTTTTTTTGTACACTCCATAAATTTGCCTTTTGGATTATTATTTTTGAGATGTCAAACAATGTCCACGAAATACACTGTTTACATATCCACGCATGCATAAGCACTGGCTATCATGTGAGAAAATTATAACTTTTCCACTTAGATAACATTCTATTGTTTTTGGATGTTGCAATTTCAACGTTAGATGCCGGACTTGAGATGATTGTCACAGAAAAGAAACTGGCACTGATCAAAGCCTGGGAAGACAATGAAAAGACTAAGGCCGATAACAAGTATTCATTTTCGTTTTCTACAAAATAATACTAAAATACATGGTATACATATCTTATTACACCTTTCAGTAATCGCATACACATGCATGTACGTGCGTCCAGGGCCTATACAAAAATGTCAGCAATCGAAGCATGGGAGAATACTAAACGCGCAGAAATAGAAGCAGACCTCAGGAAGATTGAGGTACACATTTGCCTTTCTGCCCTATAAGATTAATAATTTAATACATTGAAAAAACAGTAACACGCAAATATGTAAATGGAACAGGAAAACATTGAGATTGAGAAGGGAAAACAGAGGGAAAAAACCAAGAACAAAATGGCGGCGATTCATAAGGAAGCGGAAGAAAAACGGGCTGTCGTTATAGCCAAAAGAGGCCAAGATATCATTAAGGCAGAAGAGGCAGCTGCGAAGTTCCAGGCTACAGGAACTTTGCCAAGCAAACTGTTTAAATGCTTCGGCTACTGATTAGCAACTTCATAAGAAAAAGTAACGGTCTCAAACATACCACAAAAACTATCGTGACAACCCTTGTGTCATTGAATTATAGTTTTATATCTTGTAATCATTTGTTGATTTTAGAGTGTTCATTTCTCGTTCAACAAACCTGCGGTTTATATTATATATGTCAAATATGGTGTTTTTAAATTTATGACAAGAAGATTCATACATACTGGTATGAGAAGCATCAAATGAATTCCACTAAATAACAAACAGAGCAAATATCAGCATAAAAACGATACTTTAAACACAAACACCGAGTAAAGAAAAGGAAACTTCAAATTAATATCCAAAATAAATCTAAAAAATGCTCAGAAAGTTTTTCAGTTCTCTAATTTTGGTTCTAATTTTTTTGTCTTTTCTTTTTTTTTGCTTTTTTTTTGTTTTTCTTTTTTTTTTCTTTCAAGGATATGAAGAACATACTACATGCTATTCACCCACATTCAGCTACATACAGAGCTAGCATATAACGGATTCTAACTAAAAAGAGAGAAGTATAGAAATTAGAAAAGATTCTAACATATTGTCTGTCAATTTGCCTTGAACCACTGTTATCCTCCTACTTTCTCTATCCCACAATCCATGAATCAACTCCTGCTTTCTTAACGTTGATTTCAGATTTGGGAACGCACAAAGATGTTAAATCTGCAGAGTACACTGAAAAAACAAAGTAACTTTAGACTTGATCGAGAATGGAGTCCAGAGACTCAAAAAAAAAATGGCAGGCTTCAACATTAAAACAATAAAAAAAATAATATCATAGTATAATAGAATCACGAGATACCTCTCAAGTAATAGAATTACCAATGTAAATACTGTAGATAAAATGTTTTAGGAAATTCGTAAACCTTTAATGTATGGATTTGTCTAATCAATGTTATCTGATACAGAAGGTAAATTAGTTTCTTTTTCATCCACTTGTGAATTTTTGTATTTGCAGTTTTACTCATCCTTTCAATACTTGAGATTTTATTCTTGTCCTTTTTCTTTCAATAACTTTCTGCAATTTTCTCTTAACACTATACAACCTTCATTGCTGCAAACTTGTCTTAATAGTCAGTCGCCATCCTTCCTACCTGACTTCTATCAAGCATCCCCATCCCTACTCTTGATCTCATTATCTCAACCAAAAAACCGATTCTTCTAAATGCAAAATAGCCAACTATAAACTTAAAGGAAAAGACTCTCAAATGTTCCCAGTGAATCTGCAACTATCTTGAAGGTAAAGAATTATGTTTTGGGATTCTATGATTAGCAAAACCTGTATGTTTTTGGCCACATCAAAGAAAATTGGGTACTTACATCCCTTGCACATGCTCAATGGCAGTTATGCAGCCCAAATAGTGCTTCTAAACAGGGATACATGTCACTGAATATGTAAACTTAAACAGTCTCCAAACTGTTTGGGTACAGGAAAGTTAGAAGTATATTTGAGCCTGCAACTATGGACAGCTCGGCCCTAACAGTAAACACTTACTCTAAGCAAAAAGTAAATAGTCAATCCGAACATCGGGGAATA
The DNA here is from genome assembly GCA_028566075.1 of Solidago caesia. NCBI lineage: Eukaryota > Viridiplantae > Streptophyta > Magnoliopsida > Asterales > Asteraceae > Solidago > Solidago caesia. Next base: position 28,925,010 of record JAOXNX010000001.1, read on the forward strand.
AAAAAACCAATGGAAACAATCCAAAAACAACATCTGGTGCACATAATGCAACAAGACAATACACTCTAGAGTGAAAGGCTTGAAGTTAATTGGCAAGCCACCAAACTGAGAGACGGGGAATCCATGGAGAGCAATTGAGATCGCAAGGACATAATGCAGAACCTAAAACAGAACAAAGTTTGATCACGGTAGAATTTAATGGTAAAGAAACTGAAACTGAAAAGTTTTCTAGGACACTTAGAAAAGCTGTTGAAAGTGTTTATCTACTCTTTTAAGTAAATCTTACATTCCTATTACATGATTATCTCGTAAAACATCAATCCCACCTTGTGGATCATAGAGTATGTGCTACTCACCACATGACATTGGTAACCCAACTATTCCATACCTATATGGAAAGCATAATGAAAAACCTTGTAGGTTTAGAAATTCAACATGAAATTGTTGTAACATCGAAAAGTATCTATTTAGGAAACCATGTCTAAGTAGTAAGTACAAAGATAATAGCGGTAGCACATGGATTATTAGCCAACATTACAAGGATTGTACATGTCTCTATCACACCTAGTATCATTCTAAGTCATGTTCTCTAAGTACCCAAGTCATCAACATGCATTGCATCATCAAAAGCTTACTAACGACCTCAAATGTTGTGATATTCTCCTTCCTTCAAGGACGTGCTATTCAACTGGTATTTCTTTCTGTCAGTAATAAAAAAAAGTTATCATCCTTTCTATTTAAATCTTAATGACATGCGTGTCCTTTCACGATACCTAATGTTTATGGGGCATGTTGGTTCTTATTCTTAATTCCTTATTAATGAGTGTACTAATGCAGTCATGTTGAATGGCTCTTCTCCTTAAATGAAAACTCAAAGAGAACATTGCTTTATCCAAATCTACTCGATAATTCATAACCAAGTTAGGGGAAACTGTGAAACTTTAGGGCAGCCAATGCTAGAGACTACTGCAATCAGCTTTTGTCAAAATATTGTCACCATTTGTTCTAATGCATGACATTATCTATGAATCGTGGTTCATTATATGTTGATATACCACAACAAAATGAAGTAGTTGAGAAAAAAAACTGACAGCTCTTCGATACCAATCGAAACTTAATATTTCAAGAAGGTGTTCGAAAAGCTATTTGAGGGAGGACATGGTTAACGCCACATACTTGATCAATAGACTTCCTCTACGAGTGCTAGACAACCTAAATATTATATCTTCCATATAAACCATCACACTTTCAGTCACCAAATTCCATTGGGTCATCAGATTATCAAGTCACTAGGCTATGCAAATGATTGTGTTGAGTTACAAACACTTTCTCATGTGTGTCCAAAGAGATAAACTGTTTCGTAATGACGACAAGATCAAGAATCCAAATTAGGGAATGGAACAGTACGAATCTGAAATTACATCATGCACGCAAGTTGAACAATTCATGAATCCAACAACCAACCATAATCCACACATTGCTTTTAAAAAAGGGACCAAAGATAGCACATAAAAAATCCCCTTGTGCACTATCATATTATGTCTATCTTAACTGGAGCATGTGTTGTGTGGCCTGTGCATGTTGGTACCAATACAGTACCGGGGATCAAGGGGTTCCTTCCGATTTACCCTTCTTTTTATTAATATCTATCTTAACACACAACAATCCCAAGAAAAATTCATCACGAGTCTAAAAACAAAAGCCATGCCTGATAATCCTGCAGTGTCCATATCAAAAAGGAACGGACGGTTTTGGTGGTAAAGGAAATGGATGTGTTTGAGAAGAATAAAACTAGGGAGGTGATGAATGAGCCAAGTGTAAAGAATATTGTAGATTGCAAATGTAATATTTACACATAAGTACAGGCAGATGGGTCTCTTGAAGATGCAAGAAAAGGTTAGTGGCAAACGGGCACACAAAAAATGAAAAGATTTTTGCTGTTGCAAAGATGAACATAGTATCCAATTTGTCATTGTTAGAAACTCACTTTAACTAGCAATTACTTTCAAGTGATGTTAAAAATGCCTTCTTTATGGAGTCCTAGACAAGAGATTTAACAATATCCAACAAGGTTTTTAAAAGAGATACAAAAAATGAAGTATGCAAGGCAAGAAAGGTTATGTATGTGTCAAAACAACCTTGCTCCTATTCAGCCATGTATTGCCTACGCAACAAGTATAACAATTAACAGGTAAAATTATGTATGACCAAAGAGAACCTCAATTTCAAGTTGCATGTAGAATACTATATTACTTGAAAGACAGCTAGGGAAAAAAGATTTTCTATTAAGAGATATAGAACTCTTACTCAGAAGCCTACAATGATACAGATTATGCAGTTTCTCTAGTGAAACGTGATAGGACCGATATTTAGCCAACCATAATGCCCAACACATAAGATTAAATGGGTTTCACTCTAAAGCCAATGGATGATGGCGGCAGAATGAGAGTCGCCAATAAACTTATATACTGGCATTTATTTCTGACATCTTCCAATGTGGGATTGGGTTTTCACCCAACAATCCTCCTCTCAAACCCAAGTCCATGGAATCAGTTTTGCACCTAACAGTCAGGTATGGGTACTATACTTTCCTTAGAAATAAGCTGGACCAGCTGGTCCCTCGGAGAAGTTAAAAACAGATTGTTGTGGGACGGTCATTAGAATAATCAAAATTGAGGATGGTGCACAAGGTTTAAGTGAGCTACTTTGTAAGAATCTTTTAGATGATTTAAGAATCAACTAGGGAGACCCTGTTAACTTTTACTGTGACAATAACTCAGCTATCACCATCGTCACAATTCAATACAACAATATAAAACAAAACACATAGATCGAATTAAAGATGTGATTCTGTTATCATGATCTTGCAGAAAATCTCAATATGAGGAACATCTATTTCTCAGCTTAGGGGAGAGATATGTAAGAAATAAAACTATATACCGCTAATGATCTCAGGAAGTAAAGATCTCTCTCTAATCAATTCACTTTGAATTATGAGATACATGGTTGTATTCATCTTCTAAATTTACAATAAAAATTTTGTTATTGTTCTTATCACAACATCACACACAACATTTAACAAAAAAAAAGAATTCCTTTCAATGATCTTTCTTGTTCAAAATCAGATTTGTAAACCTTGATTTGTGTCTAGCTTAGTAGCTTTTCCTTTTGAAGTTCTTTTTGGTGAGCTATTAGTGGGGACCTTTTCGGGAGCAAGACTAAGCTGACAAGATAACTCGACCAAATTACATATGATTGGTCAAATGCATTGAACAAGTTAAATGTTCGAAAGTCCCCCAAAATACACTTTTACTGCATAATACCACCAAACTTTTTATGCTCAAATTAATAATGTACAAACTTGTAACAGTACTTTTTTAGCAACCAGGACTAACTTTATAACAAGTGAACAAGAACTCAAGAAGTATGAGGGGCCAACCCGACCTGGCCTATTTTTACCAGCACAAAAGTTGCCTGTTTTTACCAATACAAAAGATGCATGTTTTGGCCCGTTACCCAACCGCCCATCTTGCCACCTCTACTAAACTATGATGTAGATAAATCTAGATACTTTAAAAGCCAAATTACCACATATCGCATAAAATTCTTACCATCACTGACCATTATAAAGCATATGTCATGGATCACTGACAATAAATGGCCTGATCAATTTGGGGAGGAATTTGTCTTATCTCAGTTCCAAGCTCCTGCTCAATCCTATACCTGCAGGAAAGCACAATATACATCAGCTTTAGTAAGTATGCTGATAGAACTGCAAGGTATACCATGACCTAGCAGTATAGCACATAGAAATATGAAAGTACATACAAGTTAAAACGGTCTTCATAAGTAATCAAATTCACAGCTAACCCCAGATGTCCAAATCTTCCAGAACGGCCCACCTAAAATCAGAAAACAATATTTCAGTTTAGAAAATCACTATAAAGAATTACATTTTAGATAAAAAAAATATTAACTTACCCTGTGTAAATAGGTCTCGGCATTCCTAGGAAAATCAAAATTGATGACAACATTGACTGCTTGGATATCTATACCTCTTGTAAATAGATCTGTTAAGGCGAACCAAATTGAGTATTAAATCATTAATCAGGTATTCGTTATTTCATTAATGTAGTAATAGCATTAAATATGCAAAAGTATGCAACATTGCGAAGTAGTGTATTGGAGTAATACCGGTACAAACAAGATTTCTACATGCACCATTGCGGAAGTCATGGAACACTCTATTGCGGTGATCTTGCAACATTTTAGCATGAATATAAAAGCAAGAATAGCCCAACTCAGTAATCTTTTTGGCTAATAGCTCAACCCGGTTCACAGAGTTGCAGAAAATAATGGATTGGTTGATTTGCAACTGTAAATAAGACATCAAACAAATGAAACCTGTAGACAATAATATATTGCAGAGAAAACTGTTCAAGTTATGATCAAACCTTTGAGAAAAGAGTGTTGAGGCAGTGAACTTTCTGTCTTTCTTCTACAAAAGCATAAAACTGTGTGATACCTTTAAGAGTAAGCTCATCCATTAGATTAACAACATATGGTTTTCTTAGGTATCTATCTTTGAAATCTTTGACAGTAACAGGAAATGTGGCTGAAAACATCAATATTTGCCGGTTCTCGGGAAGGAAACTGATAAGATGCTCAACAGAAGGCTGAAACTCTGGGGACAACAGCTTGTCAGCCTGAGTATAAAGAAATTAAAAGTTAGATTCAATCTTAAGCAATTTTCAAATGGATCAGAATAAGTTATTTGATTATCACACATTCATTATATTGATTAATTGGCCAAAAAAGGGGATAAAGGATGAAATTGCTATAGAAGATACCTCATCCATCACCAGCATTGTGCACTCATTAAGACGACAAATTCCTTTCTTTGTTAGATCAAGAATTCTTCCAGGAGTACCAACAAGTAAATGGACAGGCTGGTATAAGCGCATGATATCATCCTTCAAACTTGTTCCTCCGGTGGTGACCATTACTTGAATTTGCAAATGCTTACCAAGTTCCTTGCAAACTTGTGATGTCTGAAGAGCCAATTCTCTAGTTGGAACTAGAATCACAACTGCAATAGATTATTGACAACACAAGTCAGCTATAGAATTCATATGTTCGAGCAACATATTCTCAAGAGTAAAAGAGCTTAAACCCATATGTTTATTGAACATATAATACCATATCATCTGCAAGAATGGCTTACTGAACATATTATACTATTTTCACTGCAAGAATGGCATACATATATCCATTATCATATGTAGATAAGTGCCAACGAAGAATAGTAACCTTGGATGACATTGTTATCTGTATCAATTTTTTCAAGTGCTGGTATGCAAAATGCTGCTGTCTTCCCGGTTCCATTTTTTGCTCTAGCAAGAATATCACTACCAGTCAAAGCAATAGGAATACTCTCCTCTTGTATGGGGGAAGGCCTTTCAAAACCTTTTTCATAGATTCCCATAAGTAGCTCCCTTTTTAAAAAGTAGTCCTCGAATTCATTTCCTTTGGTAGCTGTAACATCCTGTATAGCAACATTTATTAAAAAGAACAAAAAAATTTTCTTACACATATCAATATACAGCGATCGGATTTTCATAATTATCTGTTTTTTGAACAGAAAGCCAGCAATAATTATAACCGGCGGGGATTGAACCTGGAGCAACTCCTTTGAAGTGCTTCATTTCCAGTTGTTTAACCGCCCGGCCACCCTTCAATGATTTTTTTATTACTATTATCACTATTATTTATTATTTAATTTATTATTATTACTACTACTATTATTATTTTTATTGTTATATCTTAAAGGTTCCCTCTTGTTTTTCACTATTAATCTATTATTGTTATCAATTTATCATTATTATAACTATTACTATATCTTTATGGTTTGCTGTTGGTTTTTACTATCGTTGTTATATATCCGCTACGTGAATGTTTTAAGTCAACAACACTCCCAATTGACAACAAATCTATGTGACAACAAAAAGATGACCGAAAGCAGTAAAACAGGAATTTTAAAAGTTACAACATAGCAAGAGAGCTTATATTCCTCCGGGTTAATCTAAGATCCCAGTATATTGTTATTCTGAGAAATGAATGAATGCAATGGTGTCTTATAACTTAAACAGTGCTACTGCAGGATTCATTGATAGACTTAAAGTTCCCTTAATAGTGAAAGACTAAAGTGTTAATAGCATAGAAGAACTGAAACTATATCGTAACTGCTCAAGTATACCTCACAGCAACGAGAAGCAGGGCCCCGCTGAGATAAAATTATTCATAAGATTGAAGTCATGCAATGTTTCCGTATACAGCTTGAACCATTACTCTACAGATAAACTTATTTGCCTATTTTTCATGTGAATAGTAACTCCCACATTTATATTTTCAATTTAGCCTTTTAAATTGTTGCCACTTTTCAGTTTTGTCCCTAACTTTTGTCACGTTTTCGAATTTGAGCCTTAGGTTTATTTTCATTTTAGACCTTAGATTATTGTTGCTCTTGGATTTTGTTCAAATCCTTTCTCACTTTTCAAAGTTTGACCCTTAAACTTATTTCCAGTTTTAGCCTTCAAGCTTTCTTTGACTTTTTTCACGCTTAACCCCGCTCAAAGCATGGGGAAAAAAAGCTTGTTTATATGAAAGCATAAACTAAAATAACTTTGTTCATCAACTTCAATAAGAATAGACTGTCACTAATCCAAAACAAGTAATTTCTATGGAGAAATTTGAAAATCCAGATTGTAGGTTTGTACGGATGATTTCCTTTTTTAGTTTCAGAATATAACTTAACACATGCTATGTACAAGACAATAGCATAATGATAGCCATACATGATAGATATGCCATTTATTATATACATAGTTTTCAGACAAAAGGTAATAAAACACAACACTAAAAGATTAAGCATCATTAAGCTGTAAATTGCATAGTGTCAACTGTTACAATACATACCTCAGTCTTGAAACGGCTATCCGCTGCAGGTATGTTCAGCTGTGCCTTCCAGTCTTGAGAGCTAAACCCATAGAAATGATAGCTATTTAAGTTCAGGGCCCATTTACATATAGGTATAAATTACATATGACAACGAAATGTACGACAACATAATTTAATGAACCAGACAAAGTAAAAGTAACAATAAATCAAGCAAATCTCCGCTCACGTTTGCAAAACTGCAAGTAAAAAGGAAAAGAGAAAATCTCACATACAAAAAACTGCCGAGTATCAATAAAAGAAATACTGGGAAAACGCAAATACAAAGTAAAAAAAAAATACGAAGAATTTAATGTCTTCTCTAATGATCGCGCGATCTACACAATTGGTAGGGTTTGAATGAGTACTAATACAGCAAGAAAAAACCTCAGGTCTAAGGTTACAAACAAAGAATAAAACGGAAACTTCAGTAACAGACTTGGAACATATTAAACCATGGCATTTATACACACAGCCCTTGTCATTTTGAACAAAATCAAAAAATAAAGATAATTGTACTTGCTCACCTGCTGACAACAACAACATTGACAGAAAAAAAAAACAACCATCCCTTGCCTTCATAAGCACGCAATCCCTCTTTCTCTCTAATTTCTCTCTAACTTCTCTATAATACCACATATATAGAGCACATGTTCCTCGAAACTCTAAATTATAACATCATATCAAAGTTTCAAATATCCAGTTTTCTAAACTACATTACCATTTAACAAAAAGAAAAGAAAAGAAACATATACTAACATATACTATAGAAACACACACATATATATACAAAATTCTCTCATCACTTTGAACAAAATCAAAGATTAAGAAACCCTTCACTATATTACCCGCCGATAACAACATTCATAAAGAGATTGAAAAAAAAGAACATATATATTGCCTTCATATGTACATATTCCCGCTTTCTCTCCAATAACACATATCTGTACACGCATTTTACTCAAAATTCCAAAATAAAAGTGTCACATAATATTGTCAAACATCCAGTTCTCTCAACTACGTTTTCATTTCTGACCCCCACAACACTGAACAGCAAAAAATAAACACACACACACACATATTTATATACATTATAGTATCATCATAACACCGTAAAACCTAATGACAAATATAACAAGAATTCGACTAACTTAAAGCATTGCAGTTTCAAAAACAGATTGTATATATACATATACATACATACATATAAATATAAATATACATATTATACAGACCTCGAATCGACGGTAGTAGTGTTTTCTGACTGAACAGTTTTCTCAACTTCAAAATTAGTATTATTATTAGAAGAAGAACCAGTAGGATTATTAGTATTATTATTAGGGTTTAATCTTAGCCACTGTTGCTTCTGCTGATGCTGCTGCTGCTGATTATACTGTTGTTGTGACTGTTGATTTTGGTAATTAGGGTTTCTAGGTTGATTTTGGTAATTAGGGTTTGTTTGATAATTACCGCCACCGCCGCCGCCGTAATATCCCCCGCCGCCACGGCCGTTTCCGATACCGGGAGGATACCGGCGGTTGTTGTTACTGTTGTTGTTCATCGGAAGATGATAGTTAATTGCGAAGTTTTGGTTTTCTAGAGATGAGAGTTTGAATGCTTGTTTTTGTTTGATTGTGTGTGTGTGTGTGTTTTTTCAGATCGGGGGTGGGTGCGTTTAAGTGAGTGTGTAGTGTAAACAAAACCGAAAGTAATGGTTTTATCAAACTTTTTATAATTATTTTACAATAATATTTGGGTTTTTTTTTTTCTTTTTTAGCTATAATATATGTATACTACTAGTATTAACCCGTACGACCTACGGATTGATGATATGTATATGCGATATACATCCTATAAAAAGAACTCTACATATAAAGAAAAATAAAGTATAAAAAAATTTGTTATGGTCGAAGTTTATAATAGATAGGGTAAGAAATATTCATAAATAAGAAGGGAATACATGAATGAAGGTGTCGAATAAGAAGAAAACATTGTAATTTAAAATAATGAAAACAATTTATTATATAGTTAAACATGTCTTTCTACATATAATAACCATAAACATGTACTTTAGATTGATACTAGATTTATGCTCGTGTCAAATATACGGAATTTTTATGACATTTTCAAGATAAGATAATTTGTTAAATATGTAAATTTAAATGTAAAAAATGAAAGTAAAATCAAATTAAAATAATATAATTTTAAAACATTGAACGCAAATATTGTATTTTATCTTTTGTAATACTTTTTTTAGACAATATTTGTTTATATTTTTTGATCTGACATCTTAGTTGCTTATCAACACCTTAAGATACTTTTCGATTTAACTCGAGATATTGTAACGTACAATTGTCCGTACTTGAAAAC
>JAOXNX010000001.1:28934472-28953767 GCA_028566075.1 Solidago caesia
AAGATTCTTTCATGAATCTGAATCCAATCCTTCCCGCCATTATATGTTGTAAGATGACTATATGAGGTTTTCAGATTTTAGTAGTAGTTTAGTTTTTATTGGGGGAAAGAATTTGAATGTATTTTTGACGCTATGTTGTCGGCTTAAACAGTGTGTAAAGTAAACCCTTGTTCAAACCTTCACTAATATATGACTTTTGTTTTTGCCAATTTTGGTCCTTATGTTTTATATATATGTTGCTGTGTTGCATGATATAAAGATTAAAGAGTGTGTTTGATAATTAATTTTTGGTTATTTGCATAAATTAGTTACGAATTTTGCGTGAATTTTCAAATCTAGAAATCTAAGTATAAAAATTATCCAAAATGGAAAGAAAAAAAAGTTACTTTTGATTTTTTATCAATTGCGGATACTCTTAACATGTGTCAACATCTTAATGTCTTTCTATTTTAAATAATTCTTATATCTGATTTCTAGATTTAGAAAAAAATCAAAAGTAGAAGATGTCACAAGTATTACAAAGACCGAGTCGAGGGGAAACTAGAAGCATATCGCATCACAGGTTATATGCGCTCCAAGATAGAGTATAGACCTATTTGGCAAAAATCAACGAAATCCTTGGCACAATGGGAAAAATGACGTCCTCACTGGTCCCTTGAACCTCTTCAACCATAGAGTGAGTAATGTTGTTTCGCCATTTCCATGTAGGCCACATAAGCACAAGACAAAAATATTTTGGAGCGCTTTTAAATTACTATTGTTCCACCTATATATAAACTTGGTTATCTGAAAAATAGAGGGAAGGCATTGACAAATCACGTTGCCAAAGAGCCCAAATCTTAAGCCAAAAAGGCCTGGACAATAATGAAATTGATAGCAAGTATTTTCATTTTATTATTATTTTTATTTCCTGATACGAGCTTGGATAATCCTCACTCGCATTACGGGCAAACTAATCTCAAGACAACTTATTTTGCGAGCCCGAAGTCATAGTATATTAAGTAATGTGATTTTCATGTATTTCCGTTATCAGAATCACACATTAAGGATAGTGAATGGATGGAATGTCAATACCATGAAAGACTCGAGGTTCGCTTGAGCCTGGAGACCATATTGAATCTTTACTCAAAAGTTTTGTTAATTCTTTTTACACATATTAATTTAAGTTTTGTTGTGTTTATAACATGAGTATAAAATGCTTGTTACTTTATATGTGTGGCCTCAATTGTAGTTTTTCATTGTTATTTGGGTGAGTCATGTAGGTTTGGGTAATGGTCAAAATAGGTAAAGGCTTGCTACAACAAAAACAATACATGCCCGGTTAGTGACCCCATAACAATTTTTTTTTCCCCAAAATTTTGTATCTTTTGTAAAAAAAATACCTATTGATGTTGTTGCTTTTTATTGGACGGGTTTATAATCAAGTTTATAAAAACTTTAGTAAATAAATAATTAAAATAAATAAATTATGCATAATCAATCTTATTAATGTCCCTTGACATATAGATTTTACACCTGACATGAAAAAGTATAAATTATGTAACACTATAGTTAAAAAACACATGGGATCAAGATTTGAAATCCCATCACACATTTAATTTGCAAAAATTCTTCTTAAAATTCAAAATGTAAATAATGATAATACAAAATTACCCTACTAAGTAGGAGTGTGCATGGACGATACAATTCAGTTTTTGAGTAAAATCGTAAACCGAATCGAAAAATTCGGTTTTTGAAACCAAAGACTATTGGGTTCGGTTTTTAAAAACCAAAAACCGTTGTGTTCGGTTTTTAGTCAGTTCAAAATTGATTTTATGTTTGGTTTCAGATTTTTATTTTATTTTTGATTTTTTTTTGTTTCAATTTTAAGTTTTTTTTATAACAATTTTAATTTATCAAGTTAGAATCTAACTGTTAAACAAACAATATGATAAAGAAGCTTAAAGCATACAATTTATTTTACTTAATTAATTCTGTCTTTGGGTGTTGTATTTGTTATGCAGTTTGGTAAACCATATTGATCTAAATTTCATCAAAAACATACAATTAATTTTGTTTTGTATACTTAAACAACAAAATTTTTAAATCTACCAATATATATATAAGAGCATGGTAAATTAAAAAATGAATAAACAAGAACCGTTAGATGATTTTTAACTTTCAATTAGAACCTTTAGATCAAAATTATTTTGCCATCATTGACTATATTATTGGTCAAACACAATATTAGTCCTTCAATTTTATATAATTAGTCAAAGTACACCTTTTTTCTAAGTCAAAATACACCTTATGTCTTTAATTAGTATTTACTTATATACCACACATTCTATATGTTTACACAATACATCACTTTAATTAATTAAATTAATGATACAACAAAATTATAAATCTATTATTATTATTATTATAAAAACAAATTTGCCCTTTAGATCAAAATTATGATGTCATCATTGACTTTATTATTGGTCAAACACAATGTTAGTCCTTTAATTTTATATAATTAGACAAAATACACATTTTTTTAAAGTCAAAAAACACCTTATGTTTTTAATTAGTATTTACTTATATATCACACGTTCTATATATTTACATAATACACCTTTTTAATTAATTAAATTAATGATATAACAAAATTATAAAATTAGTATTATTATTATAAAAACAAATTTGCTTTAACATTCAATAAGAACCTTTAGATCAAAACTATGATGTTATCATTCACTTTTTTTTGTGGTAATCATTGGGTGTCCTACACGCTTTGCTAGCAGACTAATCCCAATAGCTGGCTCGCTTAGTGAGCCCAGAGCCAGAACAGGTGAGCCTCTGTGGCCACTAGCGTATCCTTGTCATCATTCAGTTTATTATTGGTCAAACACAATATTAGTTATTTAATTAGTCAAAATACACTTTATGTCTTTAATTAGTATTTACTTATATACAACACACTCTATATGTTTACATAATACACATCTTTAATTAATTAAATTAATGATACAACAAAATTTTAAAATTAATATTACTATTATAAAAACAAATTTGCATTATTTATATGTTATAAACTTTCAAAGTTTAGTTTTATTGTACGTATGTTGATTTGATTCATATTATTGCCACACTTTTTTATTAATATTTGTTTTATGGTTTTTCATTATCTTAGATTTGATATGTTATTTTTATTTTCAATTAAATTTTGGACTTAATTTAAATTTATCTTGAGTCTTAGATTGATAGATATATAAATTTAAGTTTGCATATTATTTTTCCTTCAAGTTTTTGTATTGTTTTTTCATAATGGTTTTTCTTGCTTGCACTTTATAATCGTGGTATATTACTTTGTCATTTCATTATTATTATTTACTAACAAACGAGATATATTTTAAGATATGTTTATTATGGATGTTATGATCATATATTAAGTTTGAATTAAATATAATATATAATTCATGTAGATTTTCTATCTTTAATATCTTATAAACATAAACTAATTGTTTTTTTCTCTCTAAAGAAAATATGTAATATAATATTACTTAATTTACGACTTTGTCTATGAAACTTTTATCATGTCACATACATTGTAATGAATATGTGTTTTATCTATAATCTATAATCTATAATATATTATAAAAGGGGAACCCTCTCCCCATTTTCTCAAAAGATGAATTAAAGTCCCTAAAATACCGCTCTCTTTAATAATGTAATTCTACATTCTATTACTGCTTTACCAAAAATACCCTTAATGAAATAATTTACAATATCTATCTCTCAACTCCTAAAATAACTACACTACCTTCTTTTACATCAATTACCTTTACATCAATAACCTACACTACATGCAGCCGCACCCACCATCAATCGTCGCCGCCACCACCACCGCCGCATTGCGCGGGTGCCCCTCTAGTATATTATAAAAAGGGAAATCCCTCCCCATTTTCTCAAAAGATGAATTAAAGTCCCTAAAATACCCCTATTTTTAATAATGTAATTCTACATTCTCTTACTGTTTTACTAAAAATACCCTTAATGAAATATTTTACAATATCTATATCTATTCCTCAACTCCTAAAATAACTACACTACCTTCTTTTACATCAATAACGCCGCACCCACCATCAATCGCCGTCGCTGCCATCACCACCGCTGCATTGCACGGGTGCCCCTCTAGTATGTATATATATTTAGTTTTACACAGTTAATATAGAAAGATATTCAAACACATTAGTAGACAGCCTATGGTGGCTTCTAACCATCCAATCAAAAGAAAATGCGTAAAAATCATATACTTATGATTTTTAACGTCTTTCATTTATATTTGTTAAAATATAATATTATCAAACATTAACATTTTAACATATTTTAGTAGATTTATATGTTTTTCCCGCGTATTACGCGGGGAAAAAAAATCTAGTTTATTTGTCAAAGTAAACTATTATCAAACATAAACATTTTAGTAGTTTTATGTGTTTTTCGCATACGCCGGGATAATAACCTAGTTTCAAAATAATAGCTAAAATTGAAAAAGTGCACGTAAGAAACACACCCATACATGCACATGCAGATTCAGGATTCGATCCTTAAAACACAATCAATCAATCAATCCTCTCGATCGATCTCCTTCTTAATTAGATTAATGCATGCATGCTCTCGCACCAAAGAAGAAGATGATCGACTATTTCCGGCAAGTCACAAATTAGAAGCTAATTTCCGAATTTAAATGCGAATTCATTCTAGTTTTGTTGTGAATTTCGTAACGCCATTTGCAATCTATGATATGAAATCCTTAGTAATATATATAGATATATTGCCCTACACAAATTCTTGAATATAACTAAAAATTAACCCCTAAGCTAGTTTGTGTTTGTGTGTTTTATTGATATCTTTAAAGAGCACGAAAATGAAAATTTTATAGGTGATGTTTGTGTGTATTTTCTCTATATTATTAGAAAACAATTCTTTCTGTGTGCCAAATACTCAAAACTAATTAAAGCTGCTATATATTATAATCAAAAGACACACGTTAGCCGAATTCATATATAGTAGCCGAGATTTTGATGTTATGTTTGAAATAAGTAATTTAATTAGTTGTAACCAAATGCAATGTCGGGAAAAAAAAATAAAAATACTGAGATAGTGTTTCGGATTTGATTTTGCTGTAAGAAAATGCAATAATCAGGCCTCCAACATTGGTGCCGTAAATGGGGAATCCTGGGGATTTGATTTTTGGGCATATCATTCTCATGTCTATGGATTCTCTTATAATGTCTTATAAAGAGAATACTTGATTAATGGAAGATATTATGAGTCTTAATCTGCCAATTTATCTCCCCATCATAATGTTCCTTGCTAAGGCTCTATAGGTTTTGGTTGGGCCACTATCTTAATCAGCCACTACTGGGTGAGCTCCTAACGTGATGGGCATGGGGAGGTCTAGCGTTGAGTTAGTTGGGGTTGGGGGAAATCAACCTTTTAGAAATGCAATAATCAAGTAAGTGTTCGCTTGAGGATTTAAGAGATCAAACAGTTAAAGCAAGTCCAGCCACACTCCTTATTCAAAACTGCTTATTTCACCCTCAACTAAGGAGACGACAATATGCATATTGCTTTACCCAAACACTCAAAAATGCTTATATGATATACCAAAAGACACTAAACCCATAATCAATATCATTAATCGATCCCATTCACCTTCAAGTATTGATAGGAGAAATTTCTCTTTTATAAACAATTAGGGTCTAATGAATGTATGCTTACCGTCATCTTACCGTGCTGATAATTTGATCATACAGGACTGTAGGCATATAGCTAAACATTCAGATTATGTTTCTCTTTAACCATTGTATCCTATTTGTTTCAATGATGCATGATTGTTGATATCAACATATTCCGTTGTTTTATTCTTACCATCATTATGTTTCAGATGAACAGATGTTGTTGAAGATTAGAAAGTATATGCCTAGTAGATAGTCTTCATCAGTTCACACTTATCTTGTTCAAGATAGTTTAACTACTCATGGCAGATCAACATTCTGGTGAAAGCGGTGGCAAAGCTAATGCTGCTATTGAAGGTTCTGAATCAAAAGGTGTGGTAGATCGACATTCGGATGAGCATGTGAGTAAAGATAACGTTTCTGTTGGAAGTTTAGAATCGATTAGCGTGACAGCTAAACATTCTGGTGAAGGTGTTAGCATAGCTGATGTTGCTCTTGAAAGTTTGAAATCAAAAGATGCGGAAAATGAACATTCTGATAAAGGTTTAAGTACAGATCATGTTGTTGATACGAGTTCAGTATCAACTGAAGTGGCAGATAAACATTCTGATGAAGCCGTTAATAGTATAGCTGACGTTGCTCTTGAAAGTTTGAAATCAAAGGATGCGGAAAATGGACATTCTGATAAAGGTTTAAATACAGATCATGCTGTAGCTACAGGTTTAGAATTGACTGGTGTGGCAGACAAACATTCTGATGAAGGCGTTAGTATAGCTGACGTTGCTCTTGAAAGTTTGAAATCAAAAGATGTGAAAAATCAACATCCTGATAAAGGTTTAAGTACAGATCACGCTGTTGCTACAAATTTAGAATCTACTGGTAAGGCGGATAAATATTCTGATGAAGGCGTTAGTATAGCTG
Organism: Solidago caesia; assembly: GCA_028566075.1. Lineage (NCBI taxonomy): Eukaryota > Viridiplantae > Streptophyta > Magnoliopsida > Asterales > Asteraceae > Solidago > Solidago caesia. The sequence goes on from JAOXNX010000001.1 coordinate 28,941,099, forward strand.
ATGTTGCTCTTGAAAGTTTGAAATTCAAAGAAGAGGAAAATCAACATCCTGATAAAGGTTTAAGTACAGGTGATGCTTTTGCTACATCGACTGGCGTGGCAGATATACATTCTGATGAAGGCTTTAGTATATCTGATGTTGCTCTAGAAAGTTTGAAATCAAAAGAAGCGGAAAATCAACATTCTAATAAAGGTTTAAGTACAGATGATGCTGTTGCTACAAGTTTTGAATCCACTGGCGTGGCAGATAAACATTCTGATGAAGGCGTTAGTATAGCTGATGTGGCTCTTGAAAGGTTGAAGTCAAAAGAAGCAGAGAATCAACATCCTGATAAAGGTTTAAGTGCAGATGATGCTGTTGCTACAAGTTTAGAATTGCCTGACGTGGCAGATAAACATTCTGATGAAGGCGTTAGTATAGCTGATGTGGCCCTTGAAAGGTTGAAATCAAAAGATACAGAAAATCAACATCCTGATAAAGGTTTAAGTACAGATGATGCTGTTGCTACAAGTTTAGAATTGACTGGTGTGGCAGATAAACATTCTGATGAAGGCGTTAGTATAGCTGATGTGGCTCTTGAAAGTTTGAAATCAAAAGATGCAGAAAATCAACATCCTGACAAAGGTGTAAGTACAGATCATGCTGTTGCTAAAAGTTTAGAATTGAGTCGTGTGGCAGGTAAACAGTCTGATGAAGGTATTAGTATAGCTGACGTTGCTTTTGACAGTTTGAAATCAAAAGAAGCGAAAAATCAACATCCTGATATAGGTTTAAGTACAGATCATACTGTCGCTACAAGTTTAGAATCGACTGCTGTGGCAGATAAACAGTCTGATGAAGGCACTAGTATAGCAGACGTTGCTCTTGAAGGTTTGAAATCAAAAGATGCGGAAAATCAACATTTTGATAAAATAGATCATGTTGCTGTTACTAGGTCGGATTTGACTGGTTTGGCGGATCAACACTCTGATAAAGGTGCGAGTACAACTAGTGTTGCTGTTAGAGCTTTAGAATCAATGGGTGTGGAGAATCAACTTTATGAAAAGGGTCTGAGTACAGATAATGCTAATGTTACTAGTTCCAAATTGACTGGTGTGGCAGATCAGCAAGCTGATGAAAGCATGAGTATGGCAGACGTTGCTCTTGAAAGTTTGAAATCAAAAAGTGTTGCAGATAAACATTTCGAGAAAGGTGCAATTACTGCAAACGCTAAAGATAAAAACTTTGAATCAACGAGGCATGGATCATCAGTGGAGATTAACGTCATGACACTAGATTCGCAGTTACACAGCTTTAATGTCGAGAAAAATGTATCAACCCCCTCTTTTTCTCTCTCTCCTCCCTGCTTATTCTGTTAATTGGTTATCTTCTTTTCAATATAAGTTGAATGGTTGTTTTTTTGTTATTTGCTAGTTTTACATGCATCTTTTTTGCAAAAATTCAGATGCCAGTTTCAATATTCAAGGATAAAATAGCTAGTGAAGTTTCCCTTCCAGTGGAGCAACAACGGCTGATCTTTAGAGGCAAGGTGTTGAAAGATGACGACCTTCTTTCCGAATATCGTATCCTAAATTTATGTTACATGATATAAGGTTGTCCTGTGTAGAAGATGTATGCCCTTTATCAAAATTCAACACTTTTGACAGTTGTTATTTTGTTATTTCTTATTAGGATAGAGAATTTTTCGGCCAAGTGGATACAAGGCTGCAAAAAGATCTTTCTAGTTTAATTAGAAAATTATTATCACTGGGAAACTACTGATTTACATCTAATCTGATATTTGATAGTCGAGTATCTCCTTCCAAATTATTTTTCCATGTTAGTAGTTTTCAATGTAAGTTGTACTATGGTTTTGGACAGGCCCTTCCCAAAAAACATGTTTTAGATGGTTTCATATATGTGTGTGTGTTTAATTATATATGTTCTCAAGTGAGAGCCTTGACGGTTTGTAGACATTGAAAGTGGACATACTCTGCATCTTGTGGCTAGACAGCCATCTGAATTTCAACCCTCATCTGGCACTCCCAATGTAGAGACAACTGCAAGAAGTAGCAGTGCAGGTGTCTTTTTGCACTCTCATTAAACACTGACTCTGTTTCATATGTAGTCTAAATGCATGTGATATTAAGTCAAAAAGTGAATTAAAAGATGGCCCGTTCTTCACAGGACAAGATGCTAATGTTACTGGTACACATCCTCGGGTTGGACATGTTTCACATAGTGTCGTTCTAGGTACATTTGGCGCTGGGGATCAAGATGATGGTGGAAATCCAGATATAAGTCAGGTGTGTTCCGTTTTAATCCCCGCCTTCTGTTAAGTGCTGTCTACAAAAGCGAGTATTGTTCTAATGGCCAATGTAGTTTAGACTCTTTTTCTTTCATTCTAGGTTATTGGGGCAGTTCTTAATTCCTTTGGAATTGCGGGTCAGGCCCCCATGGGTGGTACTAGTTCAGCACAGTCAAATATGCAGGTGACTATTGTCCTTTCTTCCCTTTCATCTTATTATAAATCTTATGATATGTGTGCATGTAATTGAGATTAGTACTTGATATATATATGTTGACTGTCTACTTGTGTACAGTTCAGTATACCAGTGCAAGTTGCCCAAGGAAATGAAACAGGAGCAAGTGCTAGCAATAATGCTCTCACGGAAAACCAGTCCCGGCCTAGAAGTCCTAGTCAATTAGTGCCTCAAGGGTTTCAAGTTCCTGCACCAGCTATACCTACGCTTGCTACGGTGGTCACCTATTTTGAATTTCTTTTTAAATCAAAAGTCTACGTATCTGTAGTCTTACTTTGCATTTTTGCTTTACTTGTATATTTGTAGCCAATTCCCGAGTCCTTGTACACACTTTCTAAGTTTATGAATCATATGGAGCGGGCTTTATTGCAGAATGGTAATAACTCAAGATCATGTATTTTTATAAAAACAGAACTACTTCTTGTTTGCATGACCTTTACTTTTGGAGCTCTTTGTATGCCTTCAGATAGTACAGGAAGTTTACCGGCTGTAGAATTGCCTTTAAATGCTCGTGGCTTGCTATCACCAGTAGCTTTGGCAGTTGTTCTCCGACATGCACAACGTCTTCTCAGCGGCTCCGCTATTGATTCTTTATCTGTACTTACCTTTCTCGATATCCCGAGTTTCTTTTTAAGTTTTCCACTTATATATTCTTCTGAATTTCATTTTCTTATAGTTGGAAGATCTCTTCTTTCTTGCATCTCTATGTGTTTGTATTGTTGATTTGTTGGTACACTTAGGTCTATTATGAAAATAGCCACATGACCTGAAGTAATAAATTTTATCATAATTCAGATGACCATTATACTAAATTTACCTTGTAATTTGTAGCATACAGCAAGAAGATTGGAAGAAGAGGAGAATTCTAGTGATGTCACAGTGAGAACCCAGATTCAGACAGAAGCCATGCAGTCTGGGCTTGCTATGCAACATTTAGGAGCTCTTCTACTTGAGCTTGGCCGTACAATGCTGACACTACGTGTCGGACAAACTCCTGTATGTTATTTTTTGTTTTTCGTTGCATTAATATACTCTTATAGAAATCGTGATCTATAATTGACTACGGTGAACATATTAGGCTGAATCTTCTGTAAATGCTGGGCCTGCTGTTTACATATCTTCGTCAGGTCCTAATCCTATAATGGTTCAGGTTTGTTTTAAACTGTCACTACATATATTTCTTTGACCGGCACTGGTGAAATCTTTATTGAATAAATTGAACAATGATCGTTTTATTGCAGCCCTTTCCTCTACAAACTAATTCTCTATTTGGTGGTCATGTTAATCCTACTGTGGATACCGGGGCTTTTGGTCCTATTGGAGGTGGAGCTGTTCCAAGACACCTTAACATACATATCCATGCTGGTAAGTAACTAAAAATCAACCCCATGCTGACTTCATGGGCCTTCATGTAGAATAGTCTAATCACAGTACATGTTTTAGCGGTCTGCACTTATGTTATTCCGTAGGAGTAGGTCCAAGGGCATCTAATGTTGAATCAAACCAAGGAGAACTTAGTAGCGGAAATGGTAATGTTATGTTACCCTCTTTTCAGTCACAAACTTGCATTTCTGTTTTACCGCAAACTTTTGATTACCATCTATGATAATAGCTGGAGTCAACTCCCAACCCCAAAGTGTTGGTGATAACATGAGAAGTGGAAATCAGGCTTTTGTTGGTAGGTTCATTTAAATTGAGTTGGTATTTGCTGTTGGTTTTATCTTTTGATTCTTTGTTAAAGTTTGCTATTTTGCCAATCTAGGACTCGCAGAAGCCGATCTTCCTGCGGTAAGGACGGTATGTTTTAGGCCTGGTTCCAAATGTCAAAAATTTGACACCTATGCTGATGAATGACCCGATTTCATTTTTATTTTATATCAAATGGGTTAACGGGTCAAAAGTCTCACAAAAATGTATTTTTAGTCGCACAAAAATGTACTAAGTTGGTTTTTTTATAAATAACAAAAAGTGATTGCTTTATGACCCAACCCACTCAAAGATTCCTGTTTCCCTACCTGTCTGACCCGTAGTAACATAGTATCTAACAGGATGGAGACATGGGAAATGCTACTTCCAGTAGTATTAAAATGAAATCATTAAGTGAGACGGAAGGTGGTCCGTCATCCAGTAGGAGGAGCAATACCCCCAGAAATGCTTCAGGCATTCCTCTTGGACTTGGCCCAGGTGGTTTACAACCTAAGGTGTGCCGCTTTTCCAATTTTTCATTTGGTATAAAGCTGCAATATATGACGGGCTGACTGCCTACTCTTGAACGATAGAACCATATCATTGTTCATAATTTTTTCATCCAGAAATATCGGAAACAGAAACTAAATAAATTAACCTCTGTTTATACATGCATGCCTGTAAATCACACACCATCAGATAGATCACATCATTGTTAGTATCTATTAAGTGCAATTTCACAAATCTAAATGCTCATCATTCAATTTATATCACTCGTTGACCTTTTCGGCTATTGATTCATTAAGCTCCCTCAGACTCAGTTTGCTACGAGTAATTTGGATGATAATTGGACTAACTTATGTTATAGTATGCAAGTGAGAAAAACCATAAAAGTAGAGTTTCCACTTTATCTATCTTGACCATTAATATCATAGCACATGTATGCATGCATGCATGCATGCATGCATGTATGTATGTATGTACGTACGTACGTATGTATGTATGTATGTATGTATGTATGTATGTATGTATGCATAAAGGACTGTATCTCCAATGGGTTAAAAGGGTCAAAAGTTGCCTAAAGTGTTCTCAAAATTTCAGTTATTAAAAATTTATAATCTTATTTAGTACATTAATTATTTCTAAAGTACAAACGGATGGGCAAAACTAGTGTTGATGGGTTGGTTCAACCTAACAGACCTATCTGTCCCCATATTAGGCTATTAGCCAACCCAACTTACATGCCACATTGCCACATGATTGTTGTAGATGTCATGTAACATAATCATACATTGCCATGCCTTCTATTATATTTCTGCAGCTTTTTGCTCGTTTAGATGAGTATTATAAGCTAAAGTTGTTTACAAATGTGATATCAGAGACGCCATCGACAGACAAGATCAGAGGTGGGAAGTAGTGGCGCTTCTTCGTCATCTGCTAATCACAGCCTAGCATCTCCTGGTGGCCAATGCGATCCTGCTACAATCATGAATCAAGTTATGCAGAATCCTGCTTTAAGTAATATGTTGGCTGGTGTTTCAAATCACCCCGGGGCTGCATCTCCAGATTTCTTGAAAAATTTATTAGGTCAACTAGCTCAGAACCCTGCAATGATGAACACAGTCAATCAGCTTTCTCAACAAATGGATGGTAATCAAGATCTAGCTAGCATGTTGACGGGCATGGGTGGGCCCAGTGGTAGTGGAAACCAAGATATGTCAAATATGGTTCAACAGATGATGCCCTTTGTTTCTCAAGCTCTCAGCAGTGGGAGTTCAAGTTCAAATTTACTTCAATCCACACCATCTAGGAAAGGTACACTTCAACGACGTTACAGTAGTGTGAAGAGTTTAAATGTTCGCGAAAGATCATCAAGTGATTTTCAGGTGTGTTCTGACCCAATCAAGTTTGACAGTATCTGATTGTTTTATACTTAGAAGTCGTTTGTCATACTTATAAGAACCGTCTCCGAGAATGTAAGAAAAAAAATAATTTGGGCCCTGGCTCGAGAATATAAAATGGGCCCCTAAAAGAATTTCGTTCCCCAACGCCGGGTTTAATCAAATTATCAAAGGTCGGTGTTGAGAAGGCCGGGTTGAGCTTAGGTGACTGCCGACTGTGGGAACGTTTGTCTTTAACATGAATGTCGGTCATTGTAATTTTGGAGCATGTGGTGGCTGAGGAGTTGCATTATATTAAATAACATAAAATAATTTTATCGAAATCAATGATATATATATAAAATATATGATTTTTTATGAAATAATTAACTTGTACATATCTTTCCTACATGATTATTGTGATTATTATTATTAGTTATTTGAGATAAATATATATTATAATAATTTGAAAAGAAAATAACTTTTTCACATAAGGCTATATTATTAGAGAAAAGCTACATTTACAAACAAATGCTTACAAACAATGTTTACAAACATATGTGGACCAATAAAACAAGGAGAGGGAATGAAGAAAGAAAAAACCAAAACAATTCTATTGGTTTATATTGATGCCACATGTGTTTGTAAATATTTGTTTGTAAATGTAGCATTTCTCATATTGTTAATGTACTATACATTTACACACTTACCCAAACAAAGAAAACACACTTTCTTCGGCCTATCTTCTTCCTTTCTATTAAAAATCAAAACAAATCAAGCTTTTTACTCTCCCAATGGAGCGATCTATCTCAAAACTAATGCTTCAAAGATCAGTGACTTCCAAAGAAAAGACTTATGACAACGAATGTGACATTTGTATGTATTCTTTATATTTATTTTTATTTTTTTAGGGACAAATTACAAATATACCATTAAAATAAAATAAAAATTACATTGTATCGAAATTGGAGTGGGACAGCTGCCCACATTGTAAATCAGCCCTGTATGCATGACCTAATGTCTTTAAAGTGTTAAAAATGCGTATGAATTAAGAATAGAATTTACTATAAGCGGCAAGTTTAACCTATTTACTCATGAAAGAAAATTCAGGTTATGTTTTGTCTTTAACAAGTTCAATGGACAAAAATAGCTATCTAATGGATTCAAAAGTGTATATTTAATATATAAAATCTACTACATCATTTGATTAATTTTTTTTTTTATAATTATTGAAATAATGTAATTTTTATCAAAATTAACGCACATCTGTTATAAAAGCTACAAGATTTAAGGCCAAAAGTGTTTTGGTCAACATGCCCTGCCCAATTTGACCAACCCAATTTGACCCATTATCACCACCTTCTAACATATATGTGTCTATGGCTCCTTGGATTTGCAAGGGTTGAGGAGGATAGTATATGAGTGCGATTTCTTTCTTGCATTCTATTGACTGATGGTTTGTTTTAATGTTATTGGACTGATGACTAGTGTGGTGAATTGCTTCATATTCATAGATGAACCTTGAAAATGCTGCCCAGAAAATTGTGGAGCAGTACCCACCTGTAGAAATATTCTCATCCGTAGTCGAAACTGCTGCTGCTTTACACAACAATGTTTTTGATCATGATGCTCTTGAAGGGTTATGTATGGAAGAGGAGCTTGCTCTGGTTAGCCACTTCCCCTCAACTTTCTTACTCATGTTTTTAGCTTTTTGTGATATAGAAAGATGAGGGGCTACCGTGTGCAATCAAGGTGGCAATTTCGACCCATTTACTTATGAATGGGTCTATCTGAGATGCATTATTATCTTATGCATGTAAAAAATGGGTCAAATCAAAAAATATAGATAAAGGAAACAGGTCAAATGGGTTGAAAGCCACACAATGTCTATGTTTAACGTATTGAATCTTTTAAATCATCATCTATAAAGACTTCGATTGTTTTTGTAGTAAAATTCTTTTTGTAATCATAATTAAGGCATTAGTTTTTAAAAAAAGTGGATAAAAAAGTGTTTGTCTGTCAACCCCAATCCTACGAGGCCTTTGTGAGGGAAATACTGAACCAAAGAGTGAACCCTTGGTTGTGACAGTCTTCTCCTTTCAGCTCATGGACTGTAAAAGACATTAAGTTTAACTAAGTTGTGTATGGGACTTGCAGGAATTTCAAGAGATGTTGAAACGTGATATTTCTCGACGACTTCAAGGAGCCAGACGATGATCATTGCAACTCTTTGTTGTTCCTTTTTACCATTTTCTGTGGCATTCATTGTTATCGGCCGGTGAGATATGAAGTTCTCGTACCGGATAACCTGAGGTGTTATTAGTTTTTGATAAGTTTTGTTAGGGAATTTGAATTATGACAGTATATGTGCAAATTTTATTTGTTTTTCCCCATTGATATATTAGATCGATTCTATATTTTTTTTATTTATCTATCAGTTCATGAGGCAGTTGTGGTGTATTGTCCAAAAACTGTATTGTAGCTTGAAATAACATCTTACAATAATGGAAGTTACAGGATACCAATAATGGAAAGCTAACATACTCCAAAATCAAGATAGAAAGGATTACATTACTCCAAGCACCAAAAGCTGAAGATGCCATTAAAGATCATCTCTAACCATTATGTGTAGAGCCGTAGAGCCAATAGAGAAATAGGCAAGCTCCGTTTCGTCAGACATCACTTAATAGCATGGTGATGAGGAGCCTCTGTTAACCTTTTGATGCCATGTATATTGAGTATTCACTACATATTCTGATAAATGTATAGAACGCATTCTATGCAAAATACTAAAAGATTCTTCCAAACTTGATCAATCAATTTTTCTTGGTTCTCGCCTTTAGAACCAGTTTCAGGCATACATGATTCTTTGAATAACAATATATTGTTTCCCTCTGATGGGTGAGCATTCTTGGTTGTTCTCAACATCCGTGCAGGCGTTCAGTATATGCACATACTAAACTGCACACTGCAAACTGCAGGGAACATACATGAAGCTAGCTAGCAAACTGCATATGAAACATATACATGCAGACGACAACACTACCTACCTTCAGTACAAGCCATGCCCTGGTTTTCCCAAGCGGCTCTTGACATTTTTCCATCACCCAAGTTTCAGAAGCCCGGATTTACTACTTTTACAAACGTATCATTTGACTCCCCTAGTTTTGCAATTTCTTTTAAAAATCACTATTCCAACAAAAAATTCACCTTTTCTGCATTTTTCTTAAGCGGCTCTTGACATTTCTGATACTTTCACAAAAAGCGATAGTTATGTTATAATAATGAATTGATATTATAACTTATTTGCCTTTCAAGTTGTGTTTTTATAATAATGAAACAAGTATGATAACAAAACAACCATGTCCATTCAATGAACCCTTCCATTTCTGATCTAATTATCAAATAAGCACACATTTGGGCTAAATTACATTTCCCGAAAAGTTAAAGGTTTATTCACCTTTAGTTGTTTTTTCTAATTTTAGAAAGTAGTTAATTATTTTGGATTCAAAATCGGAAAAAAAAAAGAACAAAAAGGTGAAGAAATGTCTACAGAAATATGCAAGGTTTGTGATTGAAATGTTAATCCAGATGAACAATTATCTGTTGATGAAATTTGGTATCACGACACATGTTTCAAATGCAGTTAGTGATGAAAAGCTTTTAGTATTTTCTTCAAGCTTTCTACTTAGATTGAATTATAATTAAGCAAATCCAATTGGTTTCTAGAGTTCCACATCCCGTTTAATAGGATCCAAAACCAAAAAGAAACGTTGTTTTATTTATGACGACATATAGAAAATAGTTTTCTAAGTCGCTAGGTGATCAAGAAGGCTCGTTATCTAGACCTTGGATTTTCGTTGTACTTTGAAAACGATGTCAATCTCCGGTCATCCAACTTGGCTAGCCTTTATGCGACTGCCTTCCTTTGGCCCTCATAACAGTTTCAACTTCAGTTATATAAATTAAACAACAAACATTCAAAATATGCATTTATATATCATATAAATAGGATAGAAATCTAAATGAATGTGAAGTACGTATGCCGAATAATGATCTTTAAATAGTTGACAATGTATTTATTTGTTCATTTCATTTAGGACAACAATTATTCCTCATTGGATGGAATCTTATATTGCAAGGCTCACTTTGATAAAAAAATTTGATAAAAATACAAGGCTTCCAAGAGGACTATGTGAGTTTGTTTGTCCTTTTTCTGCTATAACCACCATTCATATTCTTCGAATTTTTAATTTTTCTAACGAGTAAACTGTCTAATTTGAACTTTTGTGGTGACCAGCTTTGCCCAAACCAAGTGAATTGGTATGACTGTGTTATTATCTTTAACTTAATGTAAACAAATACTTATCTATGTATTATTTTTTATTTTTAAATCTGATTACATTTAACCAGCGAAAGACATCTAGCAGACTCTCTTCGTTCTTCTTTAAAACACAAGCAACACAAGCAAAACAAGCACTTTCTAAACCACCACCGGCGAAAAAGGTATATTACCTCTCAAAGTTTTCAGAATAATTAAGACATACTCATTGCATCAGCTCTGTATACATCTTTTGCTTCCTGTATCATACTTGAACCAGCTGCATATAAAATCCTTAACAACGACCCAAGATCCAATTCATACTGCATTCAGTTTGCTCCAAACTCCCTTCAACTGCATAATACTAAACCGGGCCTATGATACTTCATTTAGGCAATTTGGACCATTTGAAATTTTGGATTTTCAAGATTTAGCATTTTGAACTCTTGATCAAATGTCGAAAACTTTTAGATTTTAAAGAGAAATGTGAGTGTATATGCATGCATACATATATGTTGCATATATTTTAGATTTTAGACTTTTGATCACTTTGTTTGAATATGATTATTTTTGATATTAGAGAGAAGTACCACAGACAATATCAGTGACAAATGATGATGGTACATATACTTCACATGCTCTTACTATCATCAATCAATCCATCGGTAGCCAATTGGATCAAGATACTATTATGAATCTTGTCAGACAAAATCCGGCTTTATATGATATGTTGGCGGGAGTTTCAAATCAACCTGAGATCGAAACTCAAGATTTCTTGAAGAACATTTTAGAGCAGTTAACTCGAAACCCTGAAATGATGAATTTGATCAATCAACTTGGTCAACAAATGGATGGTAATCAAGATCCAGGTAGCATTTTCGCAGCCATGAGTTGCTCCAATGGCTGTGACAACCTTGATATGTCATTAATGTTTCAACAAGTGATGCCATTTTTTTTTCAAGCCCTTAATCATCCGGTGTCAAGTTCAAATTTACTTGAATACAATCCACCCAAGAAACATGATCTTCATCGTCGGTGTTACAGTGATAGTGCAAGCATCAATTGTTTATCAATGGATTGTCAGGTTTGTAAATGAAGTTTGTAACACCAATTATTTAATGAAAATGTCTGACTTAAACTTTTGGTATATTTTCATAGACGTCCAAGATTTTGTCCCAACTAAAAACACTAGATGAGAGTTTTCATTCGTTAATCATCTTGTTCTATCTTACCTGCTGATTGTTGTGTTGAACTTTATAGATGAATCTCAAAGAAGCGGCTCAGAAAATTGAAGAGGAGTACCCTGCTCTAGAAATCTTTTCATCTATAGTTGAATCTGCTGCTCTTTTGCAGGACAATGTTTATGATGTATATGGTCTTGCTGACTTATGTTCAGAAGAGGAGCTTGCTCAGGTTTGGCCTTACCTCTTTTCGACATTTTGACAAAACTTTCACAATAGTATGGTTTTTTGGATCCTTAAAGAAACTATCAATTTTTTTTACTAGCAGGAATTTATGGAAATGTTGAAGCATGATGTTTGTCGACGACTTGGAAAGAGATATGATCGTTGTAGTTCCGTTTCTTAACGTTTCTTCTCTTGTTTTTGGTTGATGAGGTATGGAGATTCTTGAAGAGGTGAACTCTCTTTGAGATGTGTTTATTTTGACTTGATATTTTGGTTTGTGTACAATGGTATGTGTGCAACTCATCTGGCTTTTTCTAAGTTGTTGTCTTTTGATTTGTTGATATGTTGGTTTGTGAAATGATCCTTGCTATCCAGATCATCCGTGTTATAGGTTTCTATATGGTCGCATACAAAATTTTTGGACAAATGGACGTTTTTGCATTCGATTTCATCAAATAAGTTTTGCTGTGAAATTTGTAGCAACATTATATCCAAAATTGTCATTTCCAGATTATGCCAATTCACTTAAAACCGGAAGTGGCAATTCCGGTTTAAGCATATGTGTCCATTGTTTCTGCCAGTGCGTGTGTGTGAGAGAGACATGTGTTAAACCGGAAATGTAAAGACCGGCTTCTGACATCTTTTCCATAATCCGGAAATGAGAGTCCCGGTTTTAATCTTTCATTAATAGGTGCCCACACCCCGTTTTTGCATTCGATTTCATCAAATAAGTTTTGCTGTGAATACCGATAATCTGGAAAAATCACACAAAACACGCTAGTGTTTGATGGAAAATGATTTTTATTAAAAGTGAAAACTGATCATTTCCATACAATTACATGCATATATAATAC
>JAOXNX010000001.1:28961949-28976895 GCA_028566075.1 Solidago caesia
TTATAGAAGTTTGTCTTGAGTCGAGTCATTTGTAATGAGTTTCAACCAAATCTGAAGTTTCAGATTTGATTGAAACTAAAATGGACCGGACCAAAGTTATTAGTTTATCTTTGGTTGAGCCCATTAGTTTAAGCCTATATATATGTGATTAAGTTTGAGGGTTTCAATGAGGGTTTTTCTAGTCTAGATGGTAGCCTCCAATATGGGGTCCGAGTGTAGAGCTCAATCTCAGATTCTCCAAGATGTATACTCATTTGGTGATTGTAAGTTGTGATGATTATTGATTTATATATGAGTGTTTCATCTATTATATCTCCTATTCGTGTATGTTCTTATTGGTTTAGGTTTTTTAGTTTACAAGTTTTTAGTTTTCATATAGCAAAGGTTATTGGTTGATTGTAATATTGGTATAATCAATATACAACTGGTTTTTGTGATCTCGCGTGTGTTTAATCTTCGTGATTGTCGTGATTGATTGATTAACGGATTCTGCACGTTAATCATTATCTAACAGCCTTATAGATCCTGTTACAGGGACTTACAATTTCGATCTCAGGTTGTAACTAGAGGTGTTTTTCCAATGGGAATCATCATAAACAGGTTATTGAATTCGGTTTTTATTGAAATTAAATTCGGTTTTTTATTGAAATTGAGATTTTTTAATACATGGGGTGTTTTAAAAATCAAATCTATTGTGATTTGTGATGTGATTTGATGTGGGGTTTTTTGTTTAGATTTTTTTGTTAGGGTTCAAAAATTGTGTATGTATTTGTATATGTTGTATGTATATGTATATATTTCTTTTGAATTGCTTCAATGGCTATAGATGTAGATATAGATCTGTTTATATATATACATACATATATAAGCATATTAAAATGACAGAAATTACTGGGTTTAGGTTTTGGGGAAGAAGATGTAGATTTGTATAGATGTAGATATAGATCTGTATATTTTTCTTTTGAATTACTGGGTTTAGGTTTTGGGGAAGAAGAAGCATATTAAAATGACAGAAATACCCCTTATGTGGGGAGACTTAACGACAGGGACGAGCTACATTTAACAGAAGTTCGACTACAGGGATGAAAAAAGAACAAAATTGACGGGAGGGACAAAAAGCCGTTTTTCCTAAAACCACAGAGACGAAAAAGGTACTTAACCCTATTATTTATTGTCCAAGTCTATACAACTATGGAAGTGGTTATCCCATATTGTATGGATCTGCACATGAAGAGAAAAGTTTAGAGAGGCCCTGTGCAGCTGCATGGGCTGCAAACTCATTGGCACCAAAGCAAAGAGAGGCCCTGTGCAGCGGCAAGGCCTTGTGCAGCTGCATGGGCTGCAAACTCATTGGCACCAAAGCAAAGAGATGTGCAGCTGCATGCCTGCATGGGCTATAAACTCATTGATGATTTGATGTTGGGAAACAACAAAAATAAGTTTGGTTTATAAATATCATATACCACTTAGCTAAGGTTGCGTTTGGTTACGGAAAATGGTTTTTAGTTTTCCATTTCTAATTTTCCAAAAAAATGTGTTCCTAACTTTCTAATCACAATACAAAAAAGTTTTAACCAAACAATAAAGTTATGAATAAACCAAAATAAAAGATGGGTATACTACAAGTGTCTATTGTTGTGTCATATGTTAGAAGATTTGTATGTATAATGTGGCGGGGTGGATTTTAATTGCAGGGGTATGATGTAATCTTCTCTAATCTTTAATAAGTGCATATACAAAAAATTTTATTTCCCCAGAAAAAACAAAAAGATGGGAATTATGGGTCCAAATCCAAACAGTGGATGATCTTGGTTAATCTTAATCTTAATGGTGTTAAAGTTCAATTAATCAATCACAATGTTTTATTTATTAATTGATAAATCAAAATCTTAATTTACTTAAAAACTAGTTTACTTAAAAACTTGTACTAGTCTATTTTAAAACATCTGTACAATTTTATTAAATTTAATTCAACCTCAACTTCTTTCTTAAAATTACATTTCCTATCTAATCATTACAATTTATTAAATACAAATTAAACTCAAATTTATCCTATTTTTTGAACTGCGTGTTTCGAATCACCTCCAACTCACCGTACAAAAGTGAGACCACTCAATGTAGATTATATTGTTTTAGCCGGGTCTGCGCTACAACAGAGTGGATTTCCAGGAAAAAACCCCACTAGAAGATTGAATTCTTAAGATATATTAATTGATTGAAATTGAAGAGTTTTAAAAAACAATTCTTATTATATCAACGTCGTTATTTAATCTAATCGTGTATATACACGAGACTAAAATCTAACATTATATGTGTGACTGCACGCACAGTTCTCCGTCTATTTAGGGTCAAAAAATAAGAACAATATTTATACTTCTAACTCAAAATTTGAAAAATTGATACTCCATTATGTGGTGAGGAATCATTTATGGTAACAATTATCTTATACAAGGTTGAGCATAGTTGTTTCTCCTAAAAGAAGATTAGTGATAGAGGGTTAGTGATACATATGTTTTACTTGTTATTTAGTTTATTAACTTGAAATATTGGGGCAGTTTAGGATTATTAAAAAGAACTTAAAAACTAAACTAAAATAGTGTTGAAAATATATAACTGTATCTGTAAAAAGTTTTTTATTGTAGCTATAAAATTTAAAAAATTACGAATTTAAATATAATATGTCAATTTTTATACATGTAACTAGTTTCAATACTCGTATGATGTACGGATTGACTATATATATCGTACGATTGA
Source organism: Solidago caesia (assembly GCA_028566075.1). Classification (NCBI taxonomy): domain Eukaryota; kingdom Viridiplantae; phylum Streptophyta; class Magnoliopsida; order Asterales; family Asteraceae; genus Solidago; species Solidago caesia. Next base: position 28,964,704 of record JAOXNX010000001.1, read on the forward strand.
TTTTATTTAAAAATAAATAAATATTTGAACATACTTCATCATATGCATTTGGTCTTTCCAGTAGTAACCTAATAGCGAAACACATGTCTAATAAACTATAGGTCAAAATCTAATATTGCATTTGATATTGATAATGATGTCACCTAATGTTAATAGTAAAACATGGTTAGTGTCATTTTAAAATTTTTTAATTACGTTTAAGTAGATTAGTTAATGGATAAAAATTAAATAGTAAATAATATTAATTATAAGTTAGAAACATAAATACATCATTATTTATTTATTAATTTAATATATCTTATGTATTAAAATAAATATTGATTTAGTTTATTAACTTGAAGTATTAGGGGTTGTTTAGGATTATTAAAAAGAACTCAAAAGGTAAACTAAAATAGTGCTGAAAATTAATATATAATTCCATCGTAAAAACTTTTTTATTATAGCTATAAAATTTAAAATTATTACTGATTTAAATATAATATGTCAATTTTTATACATGTAATACTCCGCAACATATTATTAAAGGCCGTTTAACAAAATTCTAAAAAGCATTAGAATTGAAGAAAGATATAGATCCTCTCAAGTTGAAATTTAAACAACTTAAGATTTCAAGTTAAGTGAAACCCAAGTTTCCATGTTAAAACATTAATTTATAATCGCAATGTTATAAACTCCACAAACAATTATAATCGCAACGTTATAAACTCCACGCGTATATGCGTCAGTGTTACAGTACTCAATTAACTTACCTTGCGTATCACGTAACAAATAAGTTTCCTTACATATGTGGACATCCATACTATAAATACAAACCTTTTTTACTGCAATTTCTTTCACCCATGCATAATAACACTAACGAATTGAACCAATTAATATCATATCATATTTTCCGATCATCAGAAAAATTTTCTACTTAATCATTGTGCGAAAACATGAAAATCTTGGTATTAAGGATGCTTAAAGAATCGCCATTAAGATTGAAGGTCCAACACACACGATCAACACTAATGTCGAAACAAATACTAATGAAGGCCAAATCTGGACACCGTGCATATGTCATGACTAAAGGAAAGTCGTTGCGTTATGGCATTCAAGAAAAATGCGGTCCATCACTTGTGATTAAATCGAGGGGCGGAGGCTTGAAAACGTTTGCTAGAACGATCACATGGAAATATATCCCTATGGAGGCCGATAAGTTGAATACGATTGCTGAAGTGAAGATGTATATTCAAGAAACCGAAGGGGTTCCTGTGGATCGACAAAGGATTGTGTTTTCGGGCAAGTGTCTTGATGATGAACGTTATTTGGCCGATTATAATGTTCAAGACTATTGTGTATTGCATCTCGTCGACTTAATTTGACTGTTCGAGTTTGTATTATTATTATTTTTTTTAATATTAATTTGAATGTTTTCTTGATCATTTTGCATTCTATTGAAGAATGTTAAATCGTTCAGACTATTTTGTATTAGTATTTTTATTTTATTATTTATCTTCCATTCAAAATTATTATTATCATGAATATTGTACAACATCCATAATCAATTTAAGAACGATTATATGTGATTACAAAAATTATAAGATTAAGGTAAGTATATATATGATGCTTTATTTAATTTTGCTTATGTCATTAATAATATTAATTAGAATAATGTTAAAACTTTTATTAAAACTATAAATCTAATGTTATCTCTCACGTAATTTAAAGTATAATAAGAAAATGTATAATTGTAATGAAAATTTATTTTATTTTATAATATAATCTAAAACTGTATATTATTTATCATTTAATTGAAAATATAGAAAATAAAAACATAAAGTTAGAAAGAAAACGTAGAAAGGAAGAAAGATAAAAGAGAGAATGTATGTATAAAAAAGAAGGGGATAACATATATACAGTTAACTGTATATATTATGCAGTTCTTCTCACATCCCTTTTTACTTTTCATCACGTGACAAAATTCATTTTTAATCCCTGTGAGAGCAGCATGGCTGCTGCCCGCTGTATACATGATTTCCCCAAAAAAGAATTCATTAACCAACTATTTTGTCAAGAAAGTCTTTAATTAGTGTGGGTTTTTTGAAAATATGATTTTTGATGGGTATGAAATCCATAGCGTGTGCCAAATTTTACTAAAAACATTTTACATTTAAAAAATGATATATTTTTAAAAAAAAATTTTGCTTAATAATTTTTCTAACGACTTGATCATAACATTTGATATAATCAAATGATAAAATTAAAAAATAATTAATTAATTAAACTTATCATGCAATCAAATTGTTAAAAGAAAATTATTAAAGAAAATTTTGCATTTATCAAAAATCAAGTGGGCCAATCCTTAACATAGTGGTTTTGGTAGTCGGGTCGCAATGCGAATATCGTTGATCATTTGTTTTCATATATCCATATGGAACATAGTCTTGGAAAATTTCATAGGAATACACAAGTATAAATTAATCAAAAGTTTCAACCCATTAAAATTAAACATAATCAAGGACGAAGCTTTTAAGGGGTTTCCTTTCCGTTCTTTTGCTCGATAGCGTAGTTTTATCTATAATTCATTTGAAAATTATTTTTCTTATTGTTATCTTTTGGTTACGTGACATTAAACACCCCCCTCCCCCTTACTTCAAATTAATTTTTTTTTGGTTTATTTATACGTCTTGTGAATTTTAGCCCCTGTTCTTTATCTCAAACTTTGCCATTACAATTAGTCATTTAGGAAGCCAAAATGCAAATAAATATGACACAAATTTTTTTTAATTTGAGGCAACATCAATACGATATTTATTTCTTTCCTAAAATCCTAAAGGATTGAAATTAACATATTTTAAGTTGAAAAAAATCAATGGTTTTTTGAAATAAACACGTGTTTTCACTCACATGTGATTTTATGACAAAATTATAGTATTGTTTTTTTCTACACTATAGTACTAAGTTGAGGGGGTCGTACCCACTCTACTTAACGATACACCTCTGATCATGAACTCATCCTTTGACAATTGGAGTCGTGACATTTCGTTCCAAACCAAGTTTAATCATCTTTGATGATGCTAAAGATGCACGATTCTAATAGCAGTCACAAAAAACCCTTATACCATTTTTTTAGTATATTGGTAGTTCATTTAAGATTATGATATCATAAATTAAACATGATTTTGTAGTTTTGTACATCAAAGACATGATGTAAGGTGTTTGTACACCAGTAACCACTTCACGTTTTTAAATTTGTACAAAGTATGTTGTACAGTTATAGTATCAACAAACTTCTTTATCCAGACACATCGACACAAATCACATCGGCCTATATATAATTTCTTTGGAAGGTTTTTTTTAATATAGATTGTAGATCCATTCAGAGTGTTACTTCAATAGGAAGGGTCCAGTTTTACAAAGCCCACTTGTGGGGGATGTATATTCACCACCTTGCTTTTATAATTGCTTTGAAATTATATTTTCCACTATCATAGAAAATAGTAAAAGATATCAAGAACTTTGCACACACACACACAAAAAGGAAAAACAATAAAAACGAAAAACAGGTAAATGTTCAACGAATTTTACAACGATATATCAAAATATTTTTAGAGGATATTATTACATATGTTAGTTTTGTCTTAAAACATCGACTTATCTGCATATATAACTTGACATGAAATTATTTATCTGGGTGATAGGGGTTTCTCATCGAAGAAATTTTAAAAATTTGTAAATATATGATGTGTCAGATAACGTTGCGGCTAAAAGTGCCTAAAAATAAAAATACGATTGAAGATGGTCTTAGAGACGGCCGTGATTCCACGCTCATATAGTAGTAGTGGTGAGAAAGTTAGAGGGGGGACATCACGTGCATATGCGGTGACATATATAGAAGCTCACTTGTCCCGTACTCCAACTACTTAGCTTGACCATCACAAAAAAGTGTGTGCAGCCTTAACACTGATCAACTAAGTAAGATGCATAGCATATATCCCACTTGATTTTCCCACCAGCATCTTGTCCTCGTTTGCTCTTTTACAGACATTGTTGAATTATTGATTGATGTTGTCTCATTAAGCATTAGATTAGACTTTATCCTATAATGTAATCGCATAAGGTGGCAACAATAAGCATTTTTGACATATTATTTTAACTTAATTAACTTTCCAGTTGTGACTGACTATCGCTATTGTTTGTCCATGGTGAGTTGTGGCAGTGGCGGAGCTTGAGATAAAGAGTAGGGGAGTCCGAATGTTACGGGACCAAAAAATAATCAGGGGACGAAAGTCACGCGACTCGGCAATAATATTAAGAAAAATAATTTTTCGAACGAATTACGGATAAAATTACATTACTGAATGAAAAACCGAGGGAGAGAGGGAAGAAAAAGAAAGAATATAGTGTAACATGAATATAAAGAAGAATGAAAACAATCTAAATCTAAACATATTTAATCGAGCATGATGCATTATAATTGATGTTATTACTTTCGGATGTGAATGAATCAAACATATTTAAACAAAATTTTTTCTATATTCGTTGGTTTAACTTAACGAATGATTCATGGACTTATGATCGAATATAAAATCGAACGATTCATGTTCAATTAAAAAACAAATAGTTTGTTCATGTTGTTATCTTTGTTGAACGATCTAAATCTAAATCTAAATGTAAAAATGTTAAATAAATTGTGACAACCGTTTTCTTTATTCAAATCACATGACTTGATTAAAAAACACTTTAAATCTCCCTCTTAAAATAAAAAAATTTAAAATAAAAACCGCCCATATTTTGGTGTATAAAAACCCCCTTTCCCAATTCCCCTGAAACCCCCACACAAAAACAAATACACACACACACACATTTCATACACCTAACTCCCCAAATTCCAAAACCCTAAAATGAGAGAAATCCTCCACATTCAAGGCGGCCAATGCGGAAACCAAATCGGAGCCAAGTTCTGGGAAGTCGTATGCGCTGAGCACGGTATCGATTCAACCGGCCGGTACAACGGCGATCAGGACTTGCAACTAGAGCGCGTGAATGTCTACTATAACGAGGCGAGCTGCGGAAGATTTGTTCCACGCGCTATTTTGATGGATCTAGAGCCTGGAACTATGGATAGTGTTAGATCTGGGCCGTATGGGCAGATATTTAGGCCTGATAATTTTGTGTTTGGGCAATCTGGTGCTGGAAATAATTGGGCTAAAGGTCATTATACTGAAGGGGCGGAGTTGATTGATTCTGTTTTGGATGTTGTTAGAAAAGAAGCTGAGAATTGTGATTGCCTTCAAGGTATATATTTATATATATCTACATCTATATATTTTTAGTATGATGAATATTAGGGTTTTGCTTACTTGATATATAGATTTTGATATGTGTATATAGTTTAGGTTTAATATTTTAGTTTGTTTATTTGTGATTTATGTTTAGGAATTGTTTCTAGATTCATGATTTATTAGTTTTTAACAAATATATAAAAAATAATTAAGAAAATATATGAATGAATGGAGAAATGGTTAGTAAAATTTTGAGGAGGAACATGTATCAATGATATTTAAGTGAATAAAAGGCTATTTTCTATAGCTGTAAAATAATTTGCTTTTGAAACACAAGATGTTGGCATTGAATGTTGAAAACAATTTAGTTTTGGGATTTATTTGTGTATGATATGTTATTATTCTGATTTTGTTGGGTTTTAAACTGGTAATTTGGAATGTTATCTTTTGGTTTTATGGCTATGGTTACTTGGTTAGGCTTTAGTGCCGTGGTTTAGTTTGCGCGTCGTTTCTTTTGTATGGTGAATTGGCGATGTCGGTTTGGTTCCATTGATGCTGTTATGTCTTTTAGGTATTAGTTCGATAGGTGTTGGCTAGTTGTTTGAGGTGTTATATTGTATCTTCTCGCGTCCCACTAGTCTTTAACGATGCTATGTTTGTCTTTCAGAAAAAAACGTATTTGATTTGTTGTGTTGGTTAGTTAATTAAGTCCAGGCAGCTTATGAGTTCCCATTTGGATTATTTGATATGTGTAAGTTGATTGTTTGGCAATATAAAAACGTATTGATGTACATGTTAGTCTATAAACTGATTCTTGGATTTTGTGTAACAGGGTTTCAGGTATGCCATTCACTGGGAGGAGGGACAGGTTCTGGAATGGGGACTCTGCTGATCTCCAAGATAAGGGAGGAGTATCCAGACCGGATGATGCTTACTTTCTCTGTTTTCCCATCACCCAAAGTGTCCGACACGGTGGTTGAGCCCTACAATGCAACCTTATCGGTGCATCAACTTGTCGAGAATGCAGATGAATGCATGGTTCTTGACAATGAGGCTCTCTATGATATCTGTTTCCGAACACTCAAGCTCACCACTCCCAGCTGTAAGTCCATTACTCGATCTATTCTCCTGTTTTTTCCATAGTGTCTGGAAAATTAAACATTTTCAAATATTACTTCAGTTAATGGTGGGTCATAAATCGTGATTATACATTACTAAGTGTACTGGTTTCTTGGTGTATCAAAACAACCTTATTTATGTTACATTTAATTAAGCTCACTGTTTCTTTGAATTCTGTTAGTTGTGACACATTTAACTTTTACTACAAGTATGGTTCCATGTGGGGGATAGTATCGTACCGTGGGCAGTACCCATCATATGTACTGTCGCTCTCACATACCGGGGATTCAATGTGTACATTTAATAAACTTTCGGGTGCAAGTTGAATTTTTTTTCTTCACTAATCTGCAGTACGGATTATTTCACCTTTATGTATATATGAATCACATTAAACATTTTGTCTCATGCAATGTCTAATTTGTTGTCAGCATCGGATTTATATATACATGACCTTAAAAAAAAATTATACTTTTTTATTTACTAATATCAAATGATATTTCAATATTTTTATAAAATGTGAAACTATCTCTGATACTATTAAAATATAAAACCAAAATACCTGTGTCACTAAAAGAAGTACCAACACTTGCATATTTTCAAATTTTTGGAAACTAATTTTTTTTAATTGAAATATAAATGTTACTGAAGTATGTATATTATACATATACATATATATTTAATTGATTTAAATGAAGCAATTTTTTTAGTATAAAGTTAATGCAGTTGGAATTGGTTTTTGGGCTAGTTAGATTTATAGTTGTGATAAATGTACTGGGTCCGTCAAAGCACTAGTATTGTGGTCTTCAAGTCATGTGAGTGTCTAGTTATGTCATGTGATTCCCAGCCTAGCTAAGGCAGCATAGATTCCTTCTTTTCTTTTATCTTTCGGGGCATAAAAACAGTTGTCAAAATTCAGCTTTTCACGTGGTTTGTTGCTTGATATTACCAATCTTACACGAAATCCAAAAAGTAACAAAAAAGCTTTCCCGTCTTAAAAAGTTTACCATCTGTATAGTGTGAGTTGATATTTTACACAAGTTTTAGTTATACACAATATACTTTATATGAGTAGAAATATAGAATACTTTACTCTCATAAAGTTTACGCAAAAGATAATTATAAGATTTTGTTGATTTTCATTCGTTAAATGTATCTTTACTCTTTTTATCTACTTGCTAGTTAAAGACTTTTATGTATTTAAATGTCATATATTATTAACACAAATTATTTTTCCCCGTTGTACTTGGTGAAATATTGTGTTTTTTACATTATTATTATTATTATTTAATTGGTTATTGGTCAGTGTACATGTGTTTTCTTTTTACAAGTTGCTCTTATTATCCGGTCAAGCAGGAACATTATTTTACAAGTTGCTAGTCAGTTTTTTTTTAAAATTTTGTTGGGAAACCTACCATTAGTAGAAAGGCTTGGGGCCATAAGTAACTACATATTTAAAACCTTTTTTTCTGACAGTAGATGGGTCAAGTAAATATTTATTTTTTATTATTATTTTTGGCCTCTTGACTAATTGCAACTCGCTTTGGGAGTCATGAGTCATGACAAATCCTTATGGCTTGTACTCAACTGGTAGGATTTTTGGCACATGTTTTTGTTTTTGATGATTAAAAAAATTTAATTAATTGCTTAATATAACAAATTCTTTTTCTTATTCACCGACAAGATTACCATATGATTCATATATTGCTATCTTTTGTAATGACTTTTAACAGTCGGAGATTTGAACCACTTAATCTCTGCTACCATGAGTGGCGTGACTTGCTGTCTCCGCTTCCCGGGTCAACTAAACTCTGATCTTCGCAAGCTTGCGGTCAACTTAATCCCGTTCCCACGACTCCATTTCTTCATGGTTGGGTTTGCACCCCTGACCTCTCGTGGGTCCCAACAATACCGGGCCTTAACTGTTCCAGAGCTCACACAACAAATGTGGGATGCCAAGAACATGATGTGTGCTGCTGATCCCCGCCATGGTCGCTACTTAACTGCTTCAGCTATGTTCCGTGGTAAAATGAGCACAAAAGAGGTTGATGAGCAGATGATCAATGTCCAAAACAAGAACTCCTCATATTTTGTTGAGTGGATTCCTAACAATGTGAAGTCAACCGTTTGTGACATCCCTCCAACTGGTTTGAAAATGGCTTCCACATTTATCGGGAACTCTACTTCCATTCAGGAAATGTTTAGGCGTGTGAGTGAGCAGTTTACTGCTATGTTTAGAAGGAAGGCTTTCTTGCATTGGTACACAGGTGAAGGAATGGACGAGATGGAATTCACAGAAGCTGAAAGTAACATGAATGATCTTGTTTCTGAGTATCAGCAATACCAAGATGCAACTGCTGACGAGGAGGGCGAGTATGAGGAAGATGAAGAACAGTACGAGGAAGAAGCTTAAAATAAATGGTCATTTGGGTGTGTGTCTTAGGTTAAGTTTGTTTTAGTAAATGTTTTTGTGGGATTTGGTTGGTGAAGGTAATGACTTAGTGTTGTCTCTTGAATGTTGACGTTTGAGTTGGTTGGTGTGTGTGCTATGGTCTCTTTAATTACAATTGCTAATGAATCAGTATCTACTGTTTCTGAAACATTATATCAATGCAGGTTGTTGGAGGCTACACTGTCACTGTATGTGTGAATGGTATATTTTTTTTTGATCATCCTGTTTTTACCAATTGCAGTTTATGTGGCCCTAACAATGATAACCTGCTAAATGGTTAGGTTATAAGACTACCGTGTTATATCAATGCAGGTTGTTGAAGACAATTTTTGAATCTCACAAACACAAACTCATGATGACACCGATGTTAGACTTAAAATCATTGAGAGATTATCGGATAAGAAATGAAAGTCCAAAGCACAGCATGCCTTAGTAAATATTTACTATTTGAAATCAAAAAATGAGAAACGTTACAAAACGAATCCATGCACATCAAATGTTATGATAAAAAACAGGTAAGCATTGCAAACCATTTCGGCAAGAGTTCTATTTAGATAAAAAGAGATCAAATCTTTCAAGTTAAACAATATAATGAATCTGCTTTATAAAAGACAAGCACATAGCCTCCAACTTACTATGTCACATAGCTGGCTACCTATGCTTACAACCGAGTCGAGCTTTTATTTGGAACCTCGCGCTCGATCCGATCGAGTCGAGCTATTATCAAGTCTGAGCGCAAGCCTTAAATTCAAGCTTGAAATACTTAATGAGCCGATCTTGAACCTTATTCGAACCATAATTGAGCAAAGCTCGAGCCTGTATACTGAAAGCCCGTCGAGCTTTCGGGCCGAGCTCGGTTCGGCTCGATTGCAAGTTTGCAACCCTACACCCAGCTAAGAGTAAGACCCCAACTTGGGAGATGAAGATGTTAATGTTTGTTAAAACTATTTGTTGCAATCTATAAAACGTTACACCGAGTACTAAGTCTCCGTTAAAATTAGTGTGCTCTAAAATTTAGCCGAAAGATTACAACGACATTGCAAGGTGTATACATTTCTTTGTTTTTTAATTTGGAGAGCTAAGGAAAGAAGGAAGGAGTTTTGGATTTTGATATGAAGTCGAAAAGAAAAAAAATTATACGGCAGATTATAAACAAAAGTGGGTTTAGAAAGTGTAATATTACAAGTGAAAGGGTGATAATTGTAACATAGCAAACTATACATACATACATAAAATTATTGTTGTTGTTGTATACATACATACATACACACATATAAAATTGTTATATAAGAAGGAAAATAATATATACTCTAACAAAATCCTTATAATAATTATATTATATAATATGATCATGACATTTCATAAAATCAAAAGATGATATTAGAATGAAGAACTAATGAATTACACTTGATATCGATGAGATTAGAAGAAATAATTTATGAATTACACTTGACATATAATCATGACATTAAAAAAATTATTAGGAAGATTTGATAAAAAAAAAAATATCATTACTCAGACAACTAGAAAAACATAGAAGCTGTTTGGTTTCCAGAATGTATAAGAATTTGATAGAATGAAATTTAAATTTTTTTATGTTAACCTAACATGATGAGAAAAAAATTTCAAATTTCATTTCACAAAATTTCCATACATTTTGGAAAACAAATGGCCCCATAGTGTTTTGAAAAAGAGAAAAACAAATATTTCTTTTTCTCTCCTTTACTTACACTCAGTCCATCCATCCATGTCTCAACCTTTCTTACTTTTACAAAGGCATTAATATATTATGCTTCTTTTTCTTTTGTTGTAAATAATAATAAAAGGTTTTGTATGGTTGATTTATTTAGTGCGACTAAAAAGGCTTTCTTTTGTATGTAGTTGATCATTACTGTTTTTTCTTTGGTTTTAAAGTAATGAAGAAATTTTTTGTTTGTATGTGAGTTGAGTCATATCAAAAGAGGCTCATTCAGATATATTCACTCAATCTGTATATTCAATGGTGTGTATGTTTAATTTGTTTTAGGGGGAGGGTTTTGTAACTATATATGTAATACATGTAATGTTTTGAGATAACGATCATTTCAAGTTAAAAAATAACTTGATAGGTCATGTTGCGATTTTTGTGAGTGTATAAATATATATGGTTTTTGCTCCAATTTTATATTTTATTAGTTTTTAACATGACCTATCAAGTTAGTTATTAAATTTGAGAGTATCTTAATCCAATGTTTTGTATCATTCTGTCGGGTTCCGTTTTGAGGATCAATGGGCTCACCTAAGAATTGAACTTAATTGAGAGTCATGTTTAAAACTTTAAATTACTTTGACAACGGGGACTCCATCATTAGCGCGGTAACACTGCCTGGCGCAATCAGCAACACCAACTCCACAATGAATTGAAATTTCTACTTGCTCATCTAAACGATATAAAATAAGTATAAAAAAAATAATCAAAAATCATATATAAAGTGTGTCTAAAATATGCATTATCAATCCTCATATACTAAATCTAACATACACAAATAATAATCAAAGGTCGTGGTCAGGGGAGGGAATGATGTGTTTACCATGACTTCACTCGTTGATAGCTTTGAATAGATCGTAAGTGCTTCGTTTGCTTAACTAGCTTTAACACTCTTCCTTAGATACGTGACCGAACACCCGCTCGTGACCCATATGCTCTGTCATCTAATTCCATATATCGTAGATGATTGTGCTTCCATATATCTTGAAATGAAGAACCAAATGTGTACAATAAAGAGTTTTTTTTTTTCTCGGATAATAGAAGTTTAAGTTAATTTCTACCCTTTTCTTTATAAAACATTATTAAACATATAACGACTGAACAAAAAATAACTTTAAGCTCTTTAAAATAACATTTTCGAGTCATAGCTGGTTTTCTTTTCCTGTTTATGCTATTCAAGAAATTAAGAACAATTAATTCTTCAGACTTAAATGTTTCTGATCTAATATGAGATTGAAACCTGAAACTTAATTGTTACGTTGATATGAGGTTGTCCTAATTAAGTAAGAACTAGACAACATACTACATAAAACTAAGTATGACGTACGATTCATTCCAACCATCGTTATAGCCTTTCAAGAATGGTAAATTGAAATCTTCTCTTCCAAGTAAAGCTAAAGCAAGTGATCACCAACTACTCCATATATATATATATATAGCAGTTTTATATATATTGCAATATATAGTTAATTACATCCAAATGCATTACAATATGCTTTTAGTTTTCTTACATTCATTTAACTTAACAATATATATATATCTATACTACCTTATAATGCATTTGAAGGGTGTCTTAATTTTTGAAAAAGTTTAAACATTTCCTTATTTATCAT
>JAOXNX010000001.1:28977473-28990958 GCA_028566075.1 Solidago caesia
TAAAAATTTGAATATTAAACCATTATTAGAATGAACCTTTCAAGAAAAACAATACATTTCCAACCTTTGCATTTATTAAAAAACTCTAACTGGTTGAAAATGCTTTTGAACGTTTCTTTACTTCTTCATATATTTTACATTGATTATAGATCAACTTTCCACAAGAAGCCTTTGAGCAAGGGTTCGAATCTTGCGAGCCCCATACATGAGGGATTTATAGTAGATAGGTCTTTCACTGGCGCAGTAACAATGCAGGTTGTGAGCGGATACTGCTAAAGTATCGGGATGAGGTTCCCTCCATCAACTTTTTTTTTTTTTTTAAAGGAAAAAACTAGATATTATATTATTTTAGGCTTTGATGCTGACGGACATTATAAGATCGAGTTTTTATTAATTAGGCGTTATTAGTGGACCGTATAATGTAGTTAGAAAATTTAGATGATTCAAAATTGGTGTACAAATTTTTAAACATATCCTTATCATTATTATAGTTATTATTTAACAGCTTAAACATATCCTTATTACTTTATTAGTGACACTTATATTATATTTTAAAATAAAATACAAAACAAATGAAAATACACGCAGCACGTAACTAAGAAAATAAAATAACATAAAAATACATAAAGTCAAATGCATATGAAACCCGCGCAAAAAGATTGCATATATTAAGGCCCCCACAAATTCTCTTTATTTTCCGCTATATCTCATCATTCAATACGCAATCACCGTCACCTTTTACTTACAAAATTCAAACTCACACACAAATATATATATGTAAATTAGTAAATAAATATATAAATATCAATGTTATCTGTACTTTCAAAATTAATTAAATTGATTAAGAATTAAGCAAGCAAGCTAAACAAAAATGGGTTCAAAGTTTTTATCACTGGCGTGCATACGTGGGACGGGCGGTGATGGGTTGTCACCGCGGCCGCACTATCCATCTATGCCCAAGTACCCGAAAGGGGTAAAGAAGGAGAAGACAGATGATGATGATGATATGGAGAGTAATATGGAGGCAAGGGCTTTGTTTTCGGTCACGGGAATGACATGTTCTGCGTGTGCTGGATCGGTTGAGAAGGCGGTTAAACGCTTACCCGGAATTAAGGAGGCTGTTGTTGATGTGTTGAATAATCGAGCTCAAGTTATGTTTTATCCTACTTATGTTAATGTATGTATGTAAGGTGTATTTTTTTTTTTTTTTTTTAATTACGTACTTATTTCTATTGATGATATATATGGAATTTAGGTTTAAGGAAATTATATTTGCTATATATAAAACTTTCGAATATTGTTATGATATTTTTGATGACGTGACAGCTTAATTATATGGATCAGCAAAATTGTCACCAGAAATTAAGTACCAATATTTAAAAATCAGAAATTTAAGGGGTGTTTGTATATATGTGTGTTTCTAAAGTGACTATAAGAATCAAAATCATACAATCATTTGCGTGAAGTTACAAATAGATGGGGTTTGTAATCCGTCTTCTTGCAGCTGCCACTGCAATAAAAGATTTCCATAGTTTTAGAACTATAAGAATTCGGAAAATATATATGACCATACTAAGATTTCCAACACTTGAAAACTTTTTATCATGTTTCAGATTAAATCATTTGGAGTTTTGAATAACCTTTCATTTCAAATCTTAGGCTATATAAGAAGTTGTAGTGCCTAATTAATCATTTTGAATGACCTTTCATTTCTGATAATTGTATCAAAGCTTTAAACAAGTTTTTCATGTTTGTATTTGTAGGATGAGACGATTCGTGAAACCATTGAAGACGTTGGGTTTGAAGCTACACTAGTTTTGGAAGAAACAAACGCAAAATCTACTCAAATGTGTCGATTGCTCATCAAGGGAATGACTTGCACAACTTGTTCTACTACAGTCGAGTCTGCTTTGAGGGCTGTCCAAGGTGTACAGAGAGCCCAAGTTGCATTAGCAACTGAAGAAGCTGAAGTCCACTATGATCCCATAATTGTGAGTCACAACCAATTCTTGAAGACCATTGAAGATACTGGATTTGAAGCCATATTAATTAGCACAGGGGAAGACATGAGCAAAATAGATTTACAAATTGATGGACCATGGAACGATAGTTCAATAACAATGATAGAGAAATCTCTTCAAGCACTTCCCGGGGTTGTTAAAGTTGATCTTGACACTAATCTCAAAAAGTGTTCCATTTCTTACAAAGCAGACGTAACCGGGCCTAGAAATTTTATTCAAGTGATTGAATCAACCGGCTCTGGGATGTTCAAAGGTAAGATATTTCCCAAAGGAGGAGGTCGGGATTCTCATAGACAAGAAGAAATTAATCAGTACTACAAATCTTTTATGTGGAGTTTAGTTTTCACTGTACCCGTGTTCTTAACCTCTATGGTGTTCATGTATATACCTGGACTCAAACATTTACTGGATTCCAAGATTGTGAATATGATGAATGTAGGTCATCTTATAAGATGGATATTATCGACTCCAGTGCAGTTTTTTATTGGCCGAAGATTCTACACTGGTTCCTACAAATCATTGCGCCATGGTTCTGCAAATATGGATGTTTTAATTGCATTGGGAACAAATGCAGCTTATTTCTATTCAGTTTACTCTGTGTTAAGAGCTGCAGCTTCACCAGATTTTGAGGCCACGGACTTCTTTGAAACAAGTGCAATGCTCATTTCGTTTATTCTTCTCGGGAAGTATTTAGAAGTCATGGCTAAAGGAAAGACATCCGAGGCAATTGCAAAGCTTATGGATTTGACTCCTGATACAGCAACACTGTTAACTTTTGATACTGAAGGAAATGTTATAAGAGAAGAAGAGATAGATAGTAGGTTGATTCAAAGAAACGATGTGATTAAGATCCTTCCTGGTGCAAAGGTAGCTTCAGATGGGTTTGTTACGCGGGGACAAAGCCATGTAAACGAGAGCATGATCACGGGAGAAGCGAGACCTGTGGGGAAGAGAAAGGGTGACCCAGTGATTGGGGGGACGGTCAATGAGAAGGGTGTGTTGTATATTAAAGCAACAAGGGTTGGATCAGAAAGTGCGCTTTCACAAATAGTTCAACTTGTTGAATCTGCACAGATGGCTAAAGCTCCTGTTCAGAAACTTGCTGATCGGATTTCCAAGTTCTTTGTGCCTCTGGTTAGTTGATGGTTCCATAGTTCCATGTCACATGGTTATTGTATTGTTCAAAGATGAGTGTCACACTGTCACCTAATTAGAGGTGGCAAGATGGGGGGGTTGGGTAACGGGTTGGAAAGAGTTTAGGCTGAA
Source organism: Solidago caesia (assembly GCA_028566075.1). Taxonomy (NCBI): domain Eukaryota; kingdom Viridiplantae; phylum Streptophyta; class Magnoliopsida; order Asterales; family Asteraceae; genus Solidago; species Solidago caesia. The sequence goes on from JAOXNX010000001.1 coordinate 28,980,761, forward strand.
ACGGGTCAGTTATGTAGTACTGGTCAGTTTGGATTGACCTGCAAACATCTTTTTGTCCGTTTTTAAATAACTAAAACTGTTTCAAAACAATACTATGACAATTTGTCTTTATATGATTTAATGTTTGAACTGCTTTTAAAGGAAAAACGTTTTTAATAATATGATTTAGGAGGCCGAATCACTACAAATGGACTTTGTGCTTCATTCAAGCAGTTCAAACCCTTTGGGCGATTTCTGTTTTCTTAATTATTTGGTTTGACTGCTTGATATAAAACACAATGCAGGCCAACCTATATATAAATAAATGGATTGAAATCGCCACCTCTAATCTAACCGATATACTGATGCTACACATTTGTTTTTATCGGTTTTTCATTGCAGGTAATTGTTTTTTCTTTCTCCACATGGCTCGCTTGGTTCCTAGCTGGAAAGTTCGAGAGCTACCCAAAATCATGGATACCATCTTCCATGGATAGCTTTCAGCTTGCTCTTCAGTTTGGAATCTCTGTGATGGTCATAGCTTGCCCTTGTGCTTTAGGTTTGGCTACTCCAACTGCTGTAATGGTTGGTACCGGAGTAGGGGCTTCTCAAGGTGTTCTTATAAAGGGAGGCCAAGCACTAGAAAGTGCACACAAGGTCAGTTTAGTCATCTTCTCTTCCAATATCCTTGTCCTGTGAATACTACTACAGTTAGGAAACATGAAAGTTTGTTTGATCACTTTGGACTAAATTATGTAGGTGGACTGCATTGTGTTTGATAAGACCGGGACACTTACAATTGGCAAGCCACTCGTTGTTAACACGGCGCTGCTAAAGAACATGGTACTTAAGGAGTTCTATGAACTGATTGCTGCAGCCGAGGTACACTTTGTCAAGCAAACACAATTTAGTTTGAGTAAAATATTTAATGTTTACATTTACACCTTATTTTATAGGTGAACAGTGAGCACCCTTTAGCCAAAGCTATTGTAGAATACGCAAAGAAATTCAGAGACGATGAAGAGAACCCAGTTTGGGCAGAAGCACAAAACTTTGAATCCATAACAGGACATGGTGTGCAGGCCACTGTTCAGAACAGAGACATAATAGTGGGAAACAAGAGTTTGATGATAAAGAAAAACATTGGAATCTCCACGGAGGCTGAAGAAATGCTAATTGAAATTGAAGATTTGGCCCAGACAGGAATTCTTGTGTGTATAGATAGCCAACTCACTGGAGTTCTTGCAATATCTGACCCTTTAAAACCCGGAGCTCGTGAAGTAATTTCCATACTCAAGTCAATGAAAGTCAAAAGTATAGTGGTTACAGGAGACAATTGGGGAACTGCAAACTCCATTGCTAAAGAAGTCGGCATTGATGATGTCATTGCTGAAGCCAAACCAGAGGACAAAGCAGAGAAAGTGAAGGAATTACAGGTACAATTCTTATACAAGTCAACATTGTTTTTCAATAAATTAATACTGTTTTTCATGATGAATATTTGAACCAAGCTATGTTAATGATTCAGGCTTCAGGACATGTGGTGGCCATGGTAGGTGACGGGATCAATGACTCGCCTGCACTAGTGGCTGCAGATGTTGGAATGGCTATAGGTGCAGGCACAGACATAGCTATAGAAGCAGCTGATATAGTCCTTATGAAAAGCAATTTAGAAGATGTGATCACAGCCATTGACCTTTCAAGAAAAACATTTACCCGAATCCGTCTGAACTATATCTGGGCTTTGGGTTACAACCTTATGGGGATTCCAATTGCTGCTGGTGTTCTTTTCCCATTCACAGGATTCCGCCTGCCACCATGGATAGCCGGGGCTGCCATGGCCGCCTCATCTGTGAGTGTCGTTTTTTGCTCTCTGTTGCTGAAGTATTACAAAAGGCCAAGAATTTTGGAGACATTGGAGATGCAAGGAATAACGACTGTTTAAATGATTGTAAAAGCAAGATAATACCAAATGTGGCATGTTTTTTGAGGGTAAGAAAATAGTTTGGTCATGTGTATATGCAATAAAGATTTTATGTTATATGTGTATATGTAGTTATTAGTGTACAAAGATTTATGTTATTAAGGTTGTTTGATTCAAGTTCAAAGATTAAAACTTCATTACGCTCTTGCAAGTCAAAGATTTAAGCTTTCGTTGCTTGGTGCAATCTTAATACATAATCAATAAAACCGATGAAAATCCAGTTTATTAAAGCGTAAGGATGACAACATAATCTTGAAAAAGCGTAATGCAACTTAAAATACGGCAAACATTACATACTGAAGTTACACAGAAATAAACCAAATTTAGTCTTCAATAAAGAAGATCAAATGATCATGAAAATGAAGATGGAGCTTCTTATATGAGTGATCTCACAACTTTCAGATCAGTTTGCTTTTTCAAGATTCTGTTGCTGCATTTCTCGGTATCCTTTCTGTTGTTTATAGAGTTCCCCGTGAACATCGTCAAAATGAGGTGCAGTTGCACTCTTGAAGTCTTCAACCCACTGCAGAACTTTCTTGTAAGGACTGAATATCCGATCGTGATCCTCTTCAAGAAGAAGCTGAAAACACATGAAAAATTATGTCTCATTACATAAGTAACCAAAATGAGGGGGGAACAAAGAGGGAACTTGACCGAAATTTTTAAATGAGAAATGAAAACATAACATGTTACAATAAGTTTTATAGCATACCTCAAGTTCCATGATTTCACATACTAAGCTGATATCGGCTATGGATGGTTGTGATCTTCCACACAAAAACCGTCCATCTTTCAGCCAAATATTTTCTATGAAAGACAACGATTTCACAAGCATCTTCTCAGCTTCTTCGGCTGCTTGCCGGCTTGGAGGGTGGGGGTTTAGTGCTACAAGGGCAGTGTTTAAAAGAAGTCCAACTGAAAACAAAAGGTAAAAAAACCAACCGTATCACAAATCTATTCAGGGAACTTATTATAAAATGGTAAGTTTAGATTTAGTATCACCTGCAAAACGACGTAAATTGGTATGATGCCAGTCTAAAACTGAATGGATCTTAGCTCTTTCGTACAGATCACTAGGATACCTATATATATATACAAATATAATTAATCATCCAATTTCCTATTGCTGAATGGATCTTTGATCTCAGTCTAAAACTGTCTTGAATGATGTCTTAAACATTAAACAAGAAGAAACCCGACTCACCAGTAACTAGCAGTCACTCCTGGATACGCACAAGACAAGTAGATAAGAATCGCGTGACTGCAAAATCATATCATTATGCTTAATAATGTATTTACATAATAATAACCAAATGAAACCTTAAAGAAAAAAAAAAGGATCATTATTAATATGTATATATAAAACCTTTCAAACAGCTTAAATTCTCCATCAGCTATTGCTGGAACTTTACATGTAGGATTTATTGCTGCATATATATATGTTTGATAAATAAATAAATAAAAGAATATGCTGTTTGATCAAATTCAATACACAAAATTTATCAAAATAAATATTCAAAATATCAACACAAATAATATAAATTAAATTAACATACCTGTATATTCAGGGGTACGTGTCTGGCCTTTCAAGACATCAACCGGGCATTCTTCAAAATCTATTCCACGTATCCTTCAAATAAAATTTTAAAAGACACATAAATATTACAAAAACTTAAGAATCAGTAACAAAACGTACATAAGTTTTTTAATTTGTAAAAGAAGAAATCAAAATATAACTAATTAACTAACTTGCAGAACATGAGAACAGCTCGAGATGGTTCCGACATTCGATCACAATATACTTTCAGTGTCATGTTCTTAAGTTATGTCGATCTGTCAATCTTAGGAATTAATTAGTTATATGAGATTGTTGTATTATTGTTATACGTATATATGGTGATATACTGATTAAAAAAAAATGTGTTTGTTTAGAAACACATCACCTAAATATAAACGCTAAAAACGTTTCTATCATACAGATGCCACTTTTGAGTGCGCCAACTAGTGTCCGAACTGTATTTTTAAAAATATTTTAAGAAATATATATATATAAATATGTTTTGCTATATACACGATGATAATATCAACAAAGTCAAACGAATGATCTGTTCGTCAGCGCGGGCGAGCCATATTTTTACTTAAATATAACGGTCTAATCGGATTTTTTTTTTCTGTGTTGGCCCGTAGCTGGTTCCAACTATTTACCTAACTACCTCCAAGTTATTTGACTAGGATAGAATTCGAACTTATGAGGAAACAAATACTCTTTGTCACTAGACGACTCGGTAATGGATTTGTTATATACACGATAATATCAACATCAACATTATTGATATTTGGAGTGTTATAAAAGTACAAAATTTTCTTTTGCTTTGACCAAATTCTGAACCGTATGATTTAATAGTAGATGAATGCCTGCACGATGCGGCGGCGATGGTGGTGGCGATTGGTGGTGGTGACCGCGGCGAGTAGTGTAGGTTAATGATGTATCAGGGGATAATGTGGTTAATTTAGAAGTCAAGGGTAGATGTTGTAAATTAATTTAATTAAAGGTATTATAGATATATCAAGTTGAGATGTTTAAAATAATAAATAAAAAGAAAAGACAATTTAGGTTCATGTAAGTTGAGAAAAGAGGAAAGGATTGATACTTTATATAATAGTATAAATGTGTAAACAAGACATATAAAAAAAATAAAAAATAATCAAACTTATGCGTCTGAGAAAATAAAAAAAAACTAAATAATTCAGTAATATATATATATATATATATATATATATAGCTTGTATGATTCTCCGCCTTAATTAAATTATCTTTTAAGATTCATAAAATAAAAGTGAAAAAATAGAATAGAATAGAATATTATTACAACAAGAGTCCCGCAGTCGAATTGGATGCATTATATGGTCGAGACGAATTAATGAAATGACTAAACTTAAATATACTAGTAAAATACTCGCGCAATAGACGGTAACAGTAACTAAAAGGGAGATTATGTATAAAACTTTACTACTTAAATTGCAAACAGATAATATAAATTAGAGAATTTGCATTAACGATATAGACCATTTTTTGTGATGTAGACAAAGGTGTAGCTATTTTTTGACAAAAAAAAAAAAAGAGAGTTAATAACAGGAGACTAACACTTTCTTCAAAAAGCAGATTTAGAAGTTAAATAGCAAATTGTTTTCAGAATTGGATCAGACGTTGAACCCGTCTTTTTTATCAGTTCATTGGGTGGATCGTTCAAACCGGTCAGATCGGATTAAAAAATTAGATAATATAATCAAAATCTTAATTAAGAAAAAAATAAATTACAGTATATAATAAATTGTTTTTATTATATAACATAATATGAGTTTGTCTGATTGAAGTTTTTAAAACATTGTATTTCCAATATGCTACAAGACAAAAGACATCGTTCTAGGAAATATATTTTTTCTACTAAAAACATACTACATATATATACTACTTAATAAAGGGGGAACCCCTTCCCTCTTTTTTCAAAAAAACCTACTGAAGTTCTATTTTGCAACTAATTTAAATATCTCCACCTAAATACCTATAATACCCTTAATGAAATTATTTACAATATACATCCTTCAACCCTTAAAATAACTATTATTTACGGCATACATCACTCAACCATTAAAATTATTATACTACCCGGCCACCACCTGTTGTCGCCGCCACCGCCGCCCACACCACCCCACCACCCGTCGCCGCCGCCACCACCCGTCGCTGCCGCCATCATCACCCGTCACCGCCATTACCACAACGTCACCGCTACCACCATCACCGTCGCATCGGGCTTACGACTAGTTTATTTACAAAACTTAAGAGCGACATTTTTTTTATATACTATCTCGCTCCGGTCATCAAAACTCACGACCGACTCACAGATTAGACATTTTGACGTTCCTAAGTCGATCCCTTTATTTTTAAAAACTTGCGAGTGTTCAAACTTCAAAGCCTTTCCTTGCAAATTATCCATGGGGTAGTTTTAACTTTGCTATTGATCATGAAGTAATATTAATTTTGAATATATGTATGTTTATGATCCCAGTTTCTGTTTTTTAATTGTTGATTAAGATATGTGATAATGCTGGATATTTTTTTATATTAATTAGCTTGTGTTGCTACACTTGTTCTAGAGATATAAAACTCTTTAGTGGTGCAATATCACCTTATGCAACATGAAGTTTCATGTTCAATTTCATTCATCGGATTAAAAAATGCTAAAATCAAATAAATCAACGCTTATTTAATCTCATCTTTCACAAGATATGGGGAAAGTGAGATATAAACAGTCTTACCCCTATCCAAAGATAAAGAAACTATTTCTAGAAACCTCCAACCATTTTGCTAGGAGTGAGAATCGAACCCTTGATTTTTGTTTTCAAACAAAAAATTTCAAACAGCGCTAAACCCAAGGTTGTAAAATTACCCCGAGTCGGCCGAATACCCGAAATAAACTCCTGACTCCCCTCCTCTCCGAGTCGAGTCCGAGTCACGAGTTTTTCAACCTTTTGAAACGGAAAAAATGATAAAGCGTAAATCTATCAACTAATGTTATGTTTAATTTTCAAGCTTTGAATTATTATGTTATTGTTTCTAAACAATTATGTTTAAGTTTGAAATTTTAATATATTTTTAAAGTTTATTAATATAATTTCAAAATAATCATGTTTATATATAAAATCTCAATGGGTACTCCCCGAGTCAAGTCAGAATCTCCCAAAACTCCTGACTCTCTTCCTCATCGAGTCTAATCCGAGTCACAAGTTCTTTTCTAAAACTACATAAATCCATGCTATAAGAAAAGGGAAAACAAAGTTAAAAGGGAAAACTCCTTATTCTCTTCCTCGTCGAGTCTAATCCGACTCACAAGTTCTTTTCTAAAGCTACATAAATCCATGTTATAAGAAAAGGGAAAACAAAGATAAAAGGAGTAAAGTGCACTAATAATTAATTAGTCTCGGTAGTTTCTGCGAAATCAATCATTCAATAAAGTCATGTTCAATTATTGTTCCAAAAAATTATATCTTAATTATAAATTATAAATATCCACAACAAGACCCAATATAAGTGAAACACGATATGCATTATTTTTACTTTAATTTGTAGTTTTTTTCTATCTAATATTAGGCATTTCAAACAAAGTCAAAAGTAAACGCCTCATAACTCCATTCCACAATCATCGTAGGGTTATGTCGTCACCAAGAAAAATAGGAACAAAAAAAAAATGTTATTATAAAATGACAAAGTTTTAATGTTCAAATTTTATTCTCATCAAACTTACATTGTTTTAAATGTTTCATATAATGTAATATAACTACAATCCATCATATATACATCTATTTATATTCGTATTTATCTATACTATTTATAAAACATTTATTTAGTTTTTTCCACTCTTAAAGGTTTAAGATTCAACATATCACAAACTTGTATGCATGTTAAACAATCTTATAAAGCCATTTTTTTTTGTAATTTATATAATTATCTTTTTAAATTTTGTAACATCTTTTTAATTATCGTATCAGGTTTTTGTAACTTTGATCTATCTATATCTATATCCATATATAATCTATACTACCTATACAGTATTTAACCTATTTTTTGCTTAAAATTAAGCTTCAATACATTACACTCTTTAATTATGTTGTACAATCTAACAAAGATACATTTTTGTAATATCTTTTTAATTAGACCATCAATTTTTTCTAAGTTTAAACTAATATCAATTATTTAAAGTTTTTACATAGATAAATCATTTGATATAATGAAGGTAACATCAAGTTTTAACTATACAAAATAAAACTTGCTTTATCTTTTTTTTTTTTTGTAGTGTTAGTGTTGCCCATGTCCATGTGACTGTTAGCGTAAACACTAATAATTTTATAACTCACCTTACTCAATAATTTTATTTTAACTTTAGTCATATTTAAACACACGTCAATATGAACATTTTATGGTTTTTATTTTAATAAATTGTTTCTCAAACACAAAGTTAAATTTATATATTGAGATGTTTCATTGTATTTCTATTATTATTTCATATATAAATCTACCATATACAACTATCATTATTATCTAAAGTTTGAGGACATTATTTTAATACCAGTGATTTTTTTTTTAATACAAATTAAGCAGTTTATATTAGTTAAATATTGTATTTTTTTGGACATGACATTATTTATTTTTGTCTGCTACCTTGTCTCGTTTTCCTACTATTGACGACTTGATGTGTAAATTTTAGTTTTAAATTTATCATCAAGAAAAAATAATGATATGACGACTATTACACAGATACAGTTGACCTTATCGTGTATAGTATAATTCTGGTAAATCAAGTTCAAACACAAGGAACTACGTAATTTAATCAACTTTAAACAAAAATTAAATTAATGTATAAGAAAGCAAGTTAATGGGGGGTTTTAATAATTAAATTAACTAAAAACTAATTATGATTCCGTAAAATCTTCTGAAGAATTTAATTTGCAAACAATATATTAAAAAATTCGGCTACTTGGATTTTAAATCCTTAATGCCTCTTCCTATCCTGACGCCGTCATCACCTCGTTTTGACTGTCACATCAGCTTTCTATCTCCAAGACACACCCAATAACTACCCCTTCCTATCATACCCTCATCTTCATCTCATCTTCAATTAAAAAATTATAAACTCACACACACATACACTCTCTCTCCTTATCCCCAACTAAAAAATATAAAAACTAACACCCACATACGCATGCTCGCGGGCCCACCTCACCTCATCCAAACATTTCCAAACCATGACGACTTTCGACGATGACGAGCTTGGACGAGTTGCTACCTATCCACGACGACAATGACGAGCTTTGGACGAGCTTTACATATACATAGGGTGATGCCTAACTAGTTTTTAGTTAGGTGAATGCACTCATGTGAATTTTATAAGGCGACCACCTTAACTAGAACTCTTGATCGATTTAGCTTAAACATACAAGTCGGCACCACCGTCTCCTTGCTTTGGTGAAATATTCCTAAGAACCGACCCTCGCGGTTGCGTATATCTCTTTACACGCCGCATATATCTTTCCATATATTCATGCCATGCAGACATATACCTTGCGTAGACAGCCTTAATTTTCTTCCGGAATCTTCCAAGTTTTGTCCATCCATGCTCCATGTATGACTACCCTGCGCTGCAAGCTTGCTTCGTTTTTCCTTCTGCACAACGTATTAGTATCTTGCGTCGCGCACTTCTTGAATTTTCACTTGGTCAACTTAAGTCTTCGTCTTTTTCTTCGTTTTGAACCTTTTTATACCGGTTTTGGTTGATTTCCATCTTGAAACATCTTAATGACCTAAAATCATATTTTAATACAATTAAATATCAAAATATCATAGAAACGATAATAAACAAGTATGAAATGGCCAAAATAACACATATAAAATATGTATAATTTGCGTGTTATCATGACTGCATCGTATAACCACCGTCTTTTTACTTCTTTCTTTTGTTGCCGCATCACGCGAGTATCCTACTAGTGTATAGGAGTATATATATCTTTACTTATATATAAAAGAGCTTTTTCTCAAATGATGATTTGAAGTGCCTAAATATATGCCTCTCTCTTTTATTCATTAACTTAAACATCTTCACCTAATATACCTATAATACCCTTAATGAAATAATTTACAACAAAGATCCCTCAACCCTTAAAATAACTACACTACCCTCTTTTACATCAATTTATTTTACATTTATCACCACACCGCCACCGCCGCTGCCGCCGCCACCACCATACCGCCGTCGCTACCACCATCGCCACCGCATCGCGCGGTCATGCGTCTATTATATATATATGGGTTTAGTACTGTAAAATGTAAGCAACTTATCTCGTTTTGTCATTGTGGGTATGCAACTTTAATCTTGTGCATTGTATCTAAGTAACTTGTTATTTTGATCGAATCATGTAAAAATTTACTTGCATCAATCAAAAACTTGCACGTGGCAGCTCATATGATTGCCACGTATACACTTTTACATCATTCGATCAGAATAACAAGTTACTTACATACAATGCACAAGATTAAAGTTACATACCCACAATTGACAAAACAAGATAAGTTGCTTACATTTTAAAGTACTAAACCCTATATATATATATATATATATATAGTGAAAAGTTATTTTAGGAACCCTTAAAAGGTTAGGAACCTTTAGGAACCCTTTTTTTAAC
>JAOXNX010000001.1:29027899-29052616 GCA_028566075.1 Solidago caesia
TTAAAGACATAAGGTGTATTTTGACTTAAAAAAAGTGTATTTTGACTAATTATATAAAATTGAAGGACTAATATTGTATTTGACCAATAATAAAGTCAATGATAGCTTCATAATTTTGATCTAAAGGTTCTAATTGAAAGTTGTAAATCATCTAACGGTTCTTGCTTATTCATTTTGTAATTTACCATGCTCTTATATATATATTGGTAGATTTCTAGTTTACAAGCTTATCATATCATGATTGTAAAATTGCATAATACAATTACAAGTCATAAAATAACTCACAACAAATGAGTTTAACCAAAGTAAACCGAAATCAAATAAGCCGAGTCAAACACCTCCTAAAAATATTATAATTGATGAAACCTTTATATTCATTCCCATTCTTATTCCACAACATAATAATCATACCTATAGGTATAGTGATTCTTTCAAACACACCCTTACTTTATTATGTTAGTTTACCAAAAGTAATTGTCGAAATAAGAGCTAGAAACGAGGGTTTTGTTACCTTTTTTGAAGCCATTAAAGTCTTGAAAGTTGTAGCTTCATAGCATAGGTTAGTCAACCATGGCAAGCCAACCTAAATCCATCCATGATTTTATAGTCAAGGTAAACTATGTTTATTCAATTCAATCCCATTCCTATCTATACATACATATTACATACAGTATATAAATAATATTTGCTAGCTTAAAGTAAATCCTTTTTCATGAAATCTTGATCTCATAAGTTGGTAATCACTGTAAGTAAAGATTGATGCCCATTAAGAAAGATTTGATTTTTGTTTGGTGAGTGTTTGGGAATCTTGATTTGGTAATTTGGGATTTTGTTCTTTAACATCCCCCCCCAAAACCCTATTTTGACTTTTGAAGTCAAATGTAACCCTATTTTTTTTATATGAACACTTTCATAGTCAATTTTAGAATAAACAGACTGAAGGAGTAATGTAGTTAAAGGTGTAGCAACGACTAAGTCTAGAATAATGTAAACATCTGAACTTAAAAATCAGAATGTAATTTCAGTTAACAAGAATGTTTCTTTGATCATCTCTTCAATGGTAGCCTAGTGGTGGGGGGCATGCGACATAAAAGCGGACGTTAGGGAGTCATTTGCGGGGGGAGGGGTTGGTTATCCATTTTTTCCTTAGACTAGTCAACATTGATATCCTTACTCATTATCTTTTTATGCAGGATGCTAATAGAAACGATGTAGATCTTAGCGTCTACAATGGAAAAGTTCTACTTGTAGTCAATGTTGCCTCCAAATGGTATGATTCCTTTTGATGCTCTTGAACTACTCTGCTACTTAAGTATATGATCATGGTGCCATTTTCCCAACTGACTGGAAATATATCTATGAAATGTTGGTTATTTGTGGCAGCGGGTTGACAAATTCCAATTACTCTGAGTTCAATCAACTCTATGCGAAATACAAAGATCAAGGTTCGTTTATTAATATTAACTTATTTTACTTGTGTTATAAGTCATCATCTAAAAAATAACTTGCTTAGGCCGCTCCCTATCTTTACGTCGTGACCTCTTCTTGAACTCTTCGAAATTGGACATGATAGGCACCACCTCGTCGTGAGGTGGTGTCTTCGTTTCTCGTCTAAATGAAGAAGAGGTAAGATGAGGGACAAGTGGGACCGAATGTGTGTATGTGTCACACACATAATGTGTCTGTGGGTTTATAATTTTTTATTTGGAGATGAAGAGAGAGAGTGTGTTCATGATAAGGAGGGGGTGTTCTTGGAGAGAAAAACTGATGTGACAGTGAAGAAGTAAGGATGGTGTCCTGATATGGTGAGGAGGCCTTATTTCTGTACATTTGGCCATATTTAGATATAGTTGGGGCCTTATTCTTTAAACATCAACGATTGATTAACTTTTTGCACCATCTTACTTTAAAAAAAAGCGCTTAATGCTAAGAATAAATACACATGACAACTTTTTGTGCATTATTTTTTCATATATGGTGGGTGGTTGGTGATTGGTGATTTGGGAAGTCAATAACCAGAATGTTTGTTCATTTGGAATGCACGTGGATCATTAAATTCAGGCAAATTGTTCAACTGTATGAACATTGTTCGAACGTTTGGTTTCTTTGGGTGCAGTTATGTATGCTTGTGTAATTATCAGTCTTAACGCTATGTAGGTTTTGAGATCTTAGCATTTCCATGCAATCAGTTTGGGGATGAGGAGCCCGGAAGTAACGAGCAAATTTTAGAGTTTGTTTGCACTCGATTTAAATCAGAGTTTCCTGTTTTTGACAAGGTAAAATCCAATTTGATAGCTATTAGCATTTTGAATTCCTAGACAATATGCTTATAACACCAGTCATATACAATTATACAAAAGTATCTTAACACAATTTACTTGCACTTCTGCATGTGCAACATTTAGTAGATTGAAGTGAATGGTGAAAACGCAGCGCCTCTGTACAAGTTTTTGAAGTCGGGAAAATGGGGTCTCTTCGGGGACGATATTCAATGGAACTTCTCAAAGTTCCTTGTTGACAAGAATGGGCAGCCCGTTGAACGTTATTACCCGACAACTTCACCTCTTACAATTGAGGTAAAAACAAGCTTAATTTAAAGAATTGGTATAAGAACTAGAAGGTTTTTGTACAGATTTTGATGGTAGATTACTCTTATCTTGCTTAAAAATGCAAACTTGATCTTTTTGCAGAGAGATGTGAAGAAACTCTTGGAATTGTGAAAGGCTTCTTTAGTTATTAGTTCGAGCTTTGTGAATGTATTTCTAACTCAATTGTGTTTCAGATATTCAATTTGCAAATTCAACTGCCTAAACAAAGGTTGTGCAAATACACTACAAACCATATATGTTCACCAATATAGCATGTTTGAAAAACGTTCTTCCAGTCAATTTCGTCCAACTACTTTCAAAAAATATCAAAGAAAGGGCATGTTTTCTGGATAAAGGCTATAGAGTCAAGCCATTAACCTGCAACATAGATCCGTAAACATTGAATTTGAAATGCATTCCTTAAAATAGAAATTGGATGAAAATACTATACTTCTAAGCGCAATTTTCCCTACAAGATATTCAAGTTCAAGAGCATCTGCACAACACACAAACGCATGTATGAACAATAGAAAACATAATGTGCAGGGTAATGAAACGACTAAAAGAGTATTCAGGAGATTAAACAGAATCTTGCATCAAATTAGCAGAGAAAACCTTGGTTTGTCAACGTCACATTTCAAGACTAGGCTATCACTGAGACTAAATAATCTCCTAATGCATTATGGTCGAAACTGGTTACAGATAAGTTAGCACAACCCATCTATAATCTACAAACAAGCAAAAATTACAGAGGGCATTATCGTAATCTCTCTTTCTTGTAGTTCTCTGCACCATTCATTTACAACACACCTATACAGAAACACCAACCGTTCTGATATATCATCCATGGGTTAGGTCAATTTCAGTAGGCGAGTTTCTCAGTCTGTCCCGTGAATCTAGTTGCCATGGAACCGCTATCGGGCTAGCCTCATTCAGCTGGATATCAGAACTCTTCTTGTCTGTTGAGGGTGCTTCCATTTTGGTATTTGCCTTAATGTTATTACCACCATACACGAAACTACATACCACAACCTATAATGCCAAAATTCACACTTTTAGAGGGATTTTAAACTCTTCAAATCATATTTGCATAATTTCAATAATCTCAAAATGATACCTGAACTAAGCTGGATGCAACAACGCTACCACCAATGGCGCCTCCAAAGACATTACCATCACCACTAGAAACTGAGATACTAAGACCCCCTGTCCGGTTTTGGGGCCCACCATTTTCAGAAGGCAAATAAGAGCCTGATAAGCATAATATCTGAAATCGGCCCTAAAAGAGGTCAACACAGAGCAAAGTCAATAGCTTGATTCTGGATCATGGAACTTTCCTAGATCATTTTTATATATTATTGATGACAAATTCACAAATCTGAAAACCTTTTTTCATGTAAACTTAGTAACAGTTCAAAGTATGAAAATGACCTAACAGCCTAACCTCATAGGTCACAGTGCTCTCAGAAGATGAAAACTGACTTAGTGTCACTGCAGAAACGGATCCGTTGCCTGACAAGATGCATAGAGCCCTCGGCCTTTGTCGTGCAAAAGATAATATCTTTTCGGCCACATCCTACACCATATAATTTCACAATCAGCGTTTATACAAGGGCAACATCGTCACGTCAATTTTTTCTTTCTTTCTTTGGCCGCAAAGTGCAATAGATGGAATAAGATGGTCAAAAAGTATTTTACTCGATGTCGATGATACAGAGGTTCAAAAAATGTTTTTCCAAAAGGTTCAAGCGAAAGTTTTCCTTGAAAATGTAAAACATTCTCGTGAATTTCAGAATTGAATATCTATTTAACCTCAAACGTTAGGGATGTGGTTCCTTTATTGGAGGTTATACAATATTATAGAAGCAATGAAAGCACAAGCGAATGCAAAAATAAAATTAAAAACGTTACAAGGACCTCTTATAACTTGTATATTGGTAATACGTTGTGCTATACCTGTAATAAATTAGGTTCAACATCTCAAAATGATCTAATATTACTATGTTTAAGTTCCATGTATGTGGCGTGAGAAGAAATGGAACATGTTGGTGGGGCCAAGGGAGATGAAATGGAAAACACCAAATTAATGAAAATGATATAACGCAAGAAATCTTTGGTTGTTCTCTAGCTATATCTTTTGTCAGTTAAGACCATTCCTCGTGTCAAACGGTATGAAAAAATGCACTTGCTAAGAATGGGATAGCTATAACATACCTCTCCAACCGATACATGGATGATGTGAGGTGTAAAAGCCAACCCTGCAGAATTGTTCATCCATTCACCTGATTAAAGAAAAGAAAACATTATTTGTGTATGAAAATAATGACAAATAAAAGAATCGTCAAATACACAAAAATGTTAATAACTATGCACTTTTCAAGAATAAGTGATTTGGGTAAGAAGTGCCAAATACAATGGGTTTGACACCACTACAGTGTTTATTGAACCAAAAGAAATCAAGTGTGCGTTTGTTTTGAGGGTTTAAGGATAGGGGAATGGGTAATAAGAATTATAGATGGTGTTAGTTTACTGGGATGTGTTCAAAAAAACCGGGGATTCTCTAAAGCTAGCTAAAGGGTCAGGACAAGGAAACACCCAATATCTTTATTCTTTCCTCCTCATACCAATTCCAATGTATAAGTTTCTATACCGATAGTCATTCCCGACAACAAAACAAAGGCCACCTAAGTATAACTATTCTAGAGGTTAACATTTACTAGCAAACATTGGCAATTGGGAATAAACATGTACTAGCAGCTAACAATATAAAACAATCCCACATGGCATGCTAAACAATGACATCAATTGGGGAATAAACAACATGTGTAATTGTCACACATTGGCAATACAATACAACATACATGAAGCAACTTTAGTTGGTAAGTGGACATACCAACATTAGCAAGTCTTTGTTTCCATCCACTACCAGGAGGTCTCCCCCTGTTCTTTTTCGGGTTCGGGCTATTTGAACCAGGAGAAGAACCCGAATATGGGACCGCTAATAACTTCAACTCGGGTTGTGATTGTGACTCATATGGTGTATACTTCCTCGGCCTGCCTCTCTTTTTCTTCACAAGATTATCACTACCACCCAAACTACCCCTATTGCTACTACTACTACCATTAAAGTTAATGCCATGAGTGTAACTTGTTGATGAGTTGAGTTCCACTTTGGTTACTAGAGCATGACCATGAGTCGTGTTAGGGTTTGAATGGGCCTTGAAACCAGCTGGGCCATGTAGCCCACCAATTTGGTTAACCCTTTCTCTATTGAGGTAGAAAGATGCGATTTCTTCCCTTCTATCCATGCATTCACCACCTAAAAGTTTTCACCCCTAACTTTAAAAAATAAACTTTTTTTTCTTAAAATTTCAAGAAAATTCTACACTAAATGATAAATTAAAAACCCACAAAAAATAAACAAGAAAAGATGCAAGATTTTTACATGGGGTTGTAAAAAATCATCTCAGGAATCAGAAAAACTTGAAGAAATTTGAAAAAGATTGAAGCTTCATGAAAATAAATGTTAAAAAAAAAACATGGGTTTAATTAATTTATATAATGCAGAAACAGAGAATGAATTGAGAGGAAATGTGAAACCCTAGATTTGAAAGATCAAGAGAAAATGAAAGAAGGTTTTTGGAAAGAGGGATGAGGGTAAAGACAAAAAAAAAGTGAAAATGGGCATGGAAAAATTTTGAGCTAGGAGAAGAGCCTTTTTATTATTTAAATAATAACAATAATAATATAGTATAAAAAGTTAAAAAAAGAAAAAAGAACTTAACAAAATTATGATTAAATTTTTATTGTAAATAATAAACGACAACTATATGATTGCCAAGAATGTTGCTATTACTCATTGTACTTTTTGGTTTAAAAATGTGTAAACAAAATAATAATAATGACCAACTTTCTCTTTTATTTTAAACTCTTAAATCTTATTTGATTAAGTAAGGATCATTGATTACAACTTTCTCTTTTATTTTAAACGTTTAGATCAATTTGATTACATCATCATTGACCAACTTATTAATCAAATCCAATTTGATCCTCATATTTTTAAATAATTTAAATTTTAATTATAAATAGTATTTATTATAATTACTTACTCGATATACTCAAATCATGGAAATAACATATCATTTAATAACTTTAAATTAACTTTAAATTTTTTAACTAACTTTAGATATAATCATTTCTAAATTTGAAAATGGTCATTTGTTTTTATAACTTTATTAAAGTATATGGATATATTTGAGTTATGACATTTTGAATTTTGCATATGTCTAATTTTTGTAATACTAGAGGGCTTTTCGCGTAATACGACGACGGTGTGGTGGCGGCAGCGACGGATGGTAGCGGTGGCAACTGGTGGTGGCGGCAGCGGCGGCGATTAGTGTAGGTTATTGGTGGCAGGGCGATAATGGCGGCGAGGAGATGTGGGTGATGAGTGGCGCCTGTTGGTGGTGGTGGTGGTATTTTAGAGGATGATGGTTAAATAGTGTAATATGTTAAAAAGGCATTTTTGATACATCAAAATCTTAAAGGCTTAAAAGAGAGATGAGCAAAATGTTTTATAAGATATTATAGAAAAATGTTTTCTTTATATATTAGTATATATCTTACCATTTGCGTAAATGTTACACTTCAGGTTTAATAACTTCAATATGGTCCTTCAAAAACAAAATTGTAATCGATTAAGTTTTTTTTAGTTCATAACATTTGTAGCTCGATTACTAAAAATAACAGTGCTTATTTTATTTTTTTTAACGGCCAACAAAGTCGTTCTATTACTTATTCAATAGTGTTTATTTGGTTATGTTTACCTAAACAAAACAATTGACGATATCAACTACTTTTATTTACTTTTTATCCAATAAAATTATTATATTTTCAATTAAAAAATTACATTTATATTCATTTAATTATATTCTATTTAGGTTCAATTCCTACTCTAGACATATTTGGGGGTGACCACATGTATTTAATTTCTACCTATGGTGGACTTGGGTGAGTGTCCCCTCCAGATTTCTGGGTGATAGAGGTTTTCTCATCGATGGATTTAAATTGAGGATCTAATCTGTGAGGGGACTCTCTAGCGCAAATTCACAGACCCGATTAAGATAATTTATGCTATATCTATTGATATTCACGAGTAATTCACATTTTTTTTAAAATCATTGTTAAAATAATGGTAAAAAGATTTTGTGTGCTTCAAGTTATGATGAGTTTTTGGGGGAAAAAAAAGGAAAAAAAAAGGAGGTAAATGGATTTTTTTTTTTTTTATTGTTACGCCATTTCCAACCATTTCTATCGAATTTCAGTTTTAAAGCTGCAGTGTCATCTTTTACACCGAATATTTTACATCAAACTTTTCACCTCGAACTTTAGTTTTAACACGTCAGGTCATCATTAATAATAACTAAAAAATAGATTCCATTAATAAAAATGGATTTATGAATGAAATTGTGTTATTCAAAATGAATTTGTGAAATGAGTATACGGGGATGAGCTTGCTGGGAGGATACTTTAAACTTATGAACCACACTTTTGCAGAAATGTTTAATATTTTTCTCTATTTCATCCCTTTTCCATTTTCTTTTTAAAAAAAATTAAGAGCTTAGGGATTAATGGGCTGTTGGGAATGCTCTATGCTAAGGCTAAATTCAGTTGTTTTTTGGTGATATGCTTGAGGAACATTAACACCGGAAATCTTGATGATGCATTTGAATTCTTGTGGCCCCAATGTAGAAGCTAATTTATCTCATTAATTAGATTAGAGTCACTATTAATTGTTAACACTAAAGAGGGGTTTGCCAAGTTTCCAGTTTGCTTCTGGTGCACGCACAACTTGATGACGAGTTACTTGTTGAGAATTCTACAGGAAGTTGAGTGATTTTTATCAACAAGATAACAGAGCAAATCAAGAGCATTCTTTCAGCAGGAACAGTGTGAGGTGTCTGGGTGATGATGAACTCATTATAGAAGCAGAAAATGAAGATCATCGGACCTTATTGTACCTCCCCTTGTCATCAAATGTTGCGAACATTAACAAATATATTGATGAGAAGTACAACTTGGGTCCGGGTTGTTACAACCTCCAGTTCTTGGATTTTGAGGATGAGTAGAGAATGCTAGATGTCGGCAGAGCCTCAAAGAGTTGTATTAAAAGCCGGAGAACTGATATTCGGAAGTGTGCCCAACTGGTACGTATCAAATCACTTGTATTCAATACTATGCCGTTCTTACTGAAAATGACCATGAGTACTTTCATGTTTATACATAGCTCTTAGATTTCACATCCTTTTTCATCTTTTGGTATTGAAGGGGTGATGCTGTCTTGGTTAACATTTACGAGTATATTGCATTATCAAGTCCGCATTTCATGCTTTTGTGGCACTCGTCGATTCATGACCTCTCATCTTCTTGGGATATCAAAACTACATATTCGATTTCATGTTTGACTCATTTCTTAGATGTCTTGGACAACATAATCCATAGGATATCTTCATCAAATCTGGTATTATCCTAATTGTCTGTGAACTTGACAACATAATGCATAGGATATCTTCGTTTTTTTTACTACTGTACAAGCAAAAGATGGTGGACATATTCATATTAACCAAAATTTCCATTGACCTTACTGCATTGTGCCATGTTACTTTTGCTTATGAGGCAATATAGTGAATATCGTTGCTCCTTATTTACTCTATTTGCTGCTATTCTTAAGCAATTATGTTCGACATATTCAACTTTCAAAACTTCTTTTGTTATGTAGTTGTTGCTTTCTTTCTGATACATTTCTTGCTGAAAGCTTCGGTAAACAATAAATACGTGTTTTTTAGTCTCAACTTCATTTAGGTGCTAATGACATTAAATCAATTTCTTTTCAGAAAGTTGGTCCGGATACGTTCGATACACAAGTATATCAGCCATATAAGGTAATCCTAGGCTTCTCAAACGTATATATGATGATTATTTGTCGTTAGAACTTAGAACTAACCAGTAGATGGTTTAGCAGTTACGTCAACAACCATTTAATTTTATATAAACTTGTCATCTCTTTTTCACTTCATTGTATCACTACCAGCTAGAAATTATGTATGCATATTATTTTACTACTCTCACTTATGTATTTATGTATGTTACAGATTACATCATGTCTCAAATGTGCCATGTGTGAAATTGAAGAGGCATTAGAGATCATTTGTGAATCACATCACATAACTCTTGCTCAAGTTTGGATCCCTTATGAGAATGACAAACATGTGCTCTGTTCATCATCTGTGGAGGACCCTCAAACGAAACAACTGCTTGCAGTCAAACACACTGGTTATTGTGTTGATTCGAATGGTGGCCTCAAGGAATATTATGATATTTGTGGCGTGCTTCCTGTGAAAATATTATGATACCTGTGATGTGCTTCATTAGGTAATACGGAGTAGTTGAAGTTAGCACGAGTGCACGACACATGTATAGATGGATTACTCTTGCGGCCTTACAGGGTTTTCAATATTGGTATCGAAGTCAAGTCTCTGACAATACATAGAATTTGTCGTATCCGGGGATAAATTGTTTTTTTCTTTAACCACTGCAATAATTCCTCTTGTTAACTTTTGGTCTGCTAGTCTGCCATCCAGGGGAAGCAAATTTTGTCTGTGGTTTTGGCATTTGATTTCTACCTATTCAACAAAAGAAAATCAAACCCTCTATTGTTGTCTGTCTCTTAACATGTTCAGAAGTTCGTTTTAGGCCCTTAAAGCACTTGAGACTCCCCTGCACTCAGGAAAGGATACACGTACAGTTTATTGCATTTAACAATTATAGAGATGCAAATGCCTCAGTACTAAAGGATATACCAAATACAAACGTCTTCAAATACAATAATAAATTCAACCTTTCATTTATAATACAAGAACCAAATTATCACCATAACCCGAAAATAAACAGATATACATCATTCATTATATCATAAACGCAAATGATGCAAAAACGATACTCGCGAAATAGACGTGTAAAATAAAAATAAAAATAATCCAAACTTAATGTTCTTCATCTTCTTCTTCATATTCATTTTCTTCGATGTCATCAGCCACCGCATCTTGATATTGCTGATATTCGGACACCAAATCATTCATGTTACTCTCTGCCTCGGTGAACTCCATTTCATCCATCCCTTCACTAGTGTACCAATGCAAGAAAGCCTTTCTCCTAAACATGACAGTAAACTGTTCAGAAACTCGCCTAAACATCTCTTGAATAGACGTCGAATTCCCCATAAAAGTCGACGACATAGAAAGGCCCGTTGGAGGGATGTCACAAACACTCGATTTCACATTGTTAGGGATCCATTCAACGAAATAAGATGAGTTTTTGTTTTGTACATTCATCATTTGTTCGTCGACTTCTTTAGTGGACATTTTGCCTCGAAACATTGCTGAGGCAGTGAGGTAACGGCCGTGACGAGGGTCTGCGGCACACATCATGTTCTTGGAATCCCACATTTGTTGGGTGAGTTCCGGGATTGTTAAAGCACGGTATTGTTGGGATCCTCGGGAGGTTAAAGGCGCAAATCCGACCATAAAGAAGTGGAGACGTGGGAACGGGATTAGATTCACCGCGAGTTTACGGAGGTCGGAGTTGAGTTGACCCGGAAACCGGAGACAACAAGTGACCCCACTCATGGTTGCTGATATTAAATGGTTCAAGTCACCAACTGCATAAAGTAGTTTTAAATGGATTAGGCATACTTTTAAACTTTCATTTCTATCAACCAAGGGTTAAGTAGTTATAATACAACTTCTGACTATATATTTTGGGGGAAAAAAAAAGAAGTTGAAAACATGTTAAGGATATGTTAGTTTTCGAATGACTTACAACTCGGATTGGTGAGCTTGAGGGTTCGGAAACAAATATCATACAACGCTTCGTTATCAAGAACCATGCATTCGTCAGCATTTTCGACTAGTTGATGGACAGAGAGGGTGGCGTTATACGGCTCAACCACCGTATCAGACACCTTAGGCGACGGGAAGACCGAGAAAGTCAACATCATTCGATCCGGATATTCCTCTCGGATCTTGGATATCAATAAAGTACCCATACCGGATCCAGTACCCCCTCCAAGTGAATGACATACTTGGAACCCTGTCACATATAAGTAACATAACATTAATTTAAAAAACGTTACTTTATATTTCATATATTGTATAATTTATGATCTATATTACTGATTATTAGTTATAGTACCTTGCAAGCAATCACAATTTTCGGCTTCTTTGCGAACAACATCAAGAACAGCATCAACTAACTCGGCACCTTCAGTATAATGTCCCTTCGCCCAATTGTTACCGGCACCATTCTGGCCAAAAATAAAGTTATCGGGCCTAAAGATTTTGCCATAAGGCCCGGCACGTAGACTATCCATAGTACCGGGCTCTAGATCAACCAAAACGGCTCTTGGGACATATCGTCCACCACTCGCCTCATTATAGTACACATTGACCCTCTCTAGTTGAACATGAGTGTCACCACTGTATGCACCACTCGAGTCAATGCCATGTTCGTTGCAAACAACTTCCCAAAACTTGGCACCGATTTGGTTTCCGCATTGCCCGGCTTGAATATGAAGAATTTCTCTCATTTTCTTGAAAAATGATAATGTGTTTTGTTACAAATTGGTTTGAGAAGAAGATCAATGGCGGGATGGGGGTTTATGTAGAACAAAGCAATGAAGGGTTTTTGATGGGGACTTATGCTTGAAATGATAATATATTTAATAGTAATAATTTGAGTGAGGGATAGAATAAAATAATTGCATGTGAATGTGTTTTCTTTCTGTATATATGTGAAAGAAATAACAAAATCAAAACAAGATCGAAAGATATTATGAGTTGTACACGTGAGCAAGATGCCAAAATTGATAATGTTATTTTTGACGAGGGATCACTACATAATAAAATGACCAGTTTACAGTTTACCCTATCATCAACTTTCTGATTGTAAATATTTGTGTGATTATTTATCCTCGCAATGTTTTAAAAACCGGTTTTTAAATTGAACCTGAAAACTTTCTGGAGCCGGTTCGACCCGTTTTCTGACCCGAATTGTTTTCAAGTCTAAAGATAAATAGCGTTTGGGTTTAAAACTCAGGATCACTGTGGGTATAGATTTGATAGTGGTAGAAATATGTTTTTCACTTTTACCATACCCCACCCCACCCCTTCCCTTGTGGTGGTTTGAGAATAGGTTTCATTTCTAAATTTGTATTCCAAAATTACCAACCAAAACAATTTTGAAAGAGAAATCATACTCATTCTTTCGTTACCGTAGCCTTCAAACAAACACCCCCCACTTGTATATAAGGAAACATGATTATTCTGACTTATAAACGCTTATTCATTGTTAATATATGGTTAAATGAACAAATATTTTCCAATTGATTTCTTTCACAAATTATATGATAACCGAGAAAATATCTTAAAAGAAAACTAAATCGTTTAGGATACATTTAGTTGTGAAAAAGTAAAGTGCTTTCTAAAAAAAAAATTCAAGGAAAATTAGGAAAACAAAAAAAATGTTTACATGTGATTTTTTTTTCTTAAATAGTTTCATTGAAAACAGAAATCTATTTTCCAAATTATAACTATCTTTGAAAAACTCTTTTTTATAGTTTTCTAAATATCTTCCATTTCAGAAATAAAAAAATCTTTGTATTTTTAGAACTTGTAACTAAATATGTTTTCCAAGTTTTCTAGGAATAAAAAAACTCTTTTCATTTTCGTAAAGAATTATATTAGAAAATTAGAAAGAAAAAATTTACAACTAACTACTCCCTTTAGGGTCTTCATAGTTCCGCATTCACATATCTTGAGATGTTGTCACATTAAGTTACAACCATATCACGGATTTTATTTTAGTGGTATTGTGATGACACATCGATCTAGGATGATGTTTTTGTAGAAGGTGAAATTGAAGATGAAAATGAATACAAAAACAAAGAGATGAAATATACTAATTTGGTAAATATTTTTGAAACTACATTAATTTGATAAATAAGTTTACCCACTATACTAGTTTGGAAAAAACTCAGGAGACATCAATCTAGGTTGTGAGTTTGATCCTAAATTACAACTTGTGTGAATTTGGTCCTAAATAGTTAGCCTTTCCAAAATAATAATAATTTATTACTTTTATTGAAGATGACAAGAATTTTGAGACAAACAAATGACAAATAAAAGATAAAAATGAGACAAATTAAGCATTTACTTCAATAACGCTTTTCAAAAAGTATATAAGAGCTTTTCAAAAACAGTCTTCGAAATGAAGATAGTACAATAAGCTCATAAACAACCTAAATAAGCTTTAGCCAAACACCCCCTCGATAAAACATATTGAGTAGTTATTTATCAAGCATATTAAACACAAATACGAGAAATATTATCTTCTCCTTTGTAATCATCATTCATGGCTTCAACGTGAATCTTTGACTCTTGGTTTAGGTTAACTTTGTTCGGCAAACGTCGTTTTAGACAGGGTCAAAGGTCATTAAAGGTCATGGTTGTTTCAACTTGTGCTGGTTTTGCAATCCCTGTTGATCTTACCATCAATTATCCATACACCTCGTTGTGCCACTTCTCCATCTGTGGTTGGTATCGCATGATTTTAGGTTTCTACGAGTCTTGTCTCCGTCAATGTTTTAAAAACCGGTTCGAACCGGTTTGACCGGATTCCAGAAGGGTGCCCGATTTTTAGGCCCGGTTTTATACTGGTTTTTTGCATGTTTCGAACCGACCGTTTTTACGATTTTTGGCCGGTTTTTTCTGGTTCAGCCGGTTTTGATTTTTTTTATTATAATTATTTTATGATGATGTGTATACTTTAATGTTATTTTTAGTTTTTAGTGGATTGTAATTGTATATTGACTATTTTCGTTTGATTGTAACAAGTTTAGTAGCATTTTTATAAAATAAAAAAAATTAAAAATACCCAATCGGCTGAAGGTTCACTCAAAAAACCGGTTTTTAAAACATTGGTCTTCGTTGCCAGGGTCTTGGTTTTTCTTCCATCCATGTTCATGTTTGCTAATAGGTGATTGCCCTTATGTGGTTATTTGTTCCTTTGGGTATATATATATATATATATATATATATTTGTTGACATGTGACTTTCGAATAGAAAGAAACTCCCTTGCTGTCAAATGGTGAAGTTCTATCTCGACTGCGGATAGTTTGTAGTCTAAACCAGATTCCGCTATCACGAGTCGAGCAACAATGCCAAAGGAAAAACCTCACTAGGCTCGATTGTTGGACTTTCACATTTGTAATTATTAGGATCGTTATGGTTTTTGGGTTGGTATGATCAAAGTTATAGCTTAACCTCATTGTAATTACTGACACCTTGGTAGTTTCTATGAATTAATACAATTGCTTTTCATGAATATAAGCAAATATATAACCTAACCTCAAATCATTCCGATTACACATACATTATCTTTAATTTAATATATTTTAGACAACTTGCTTTATATAGTTAAAACAAAATGAAATACCAGGGTGGGTGGGTATGATTGTCGTTTGGTACTGCAACTCATGTGTCATGTCGATAGAATTTACAACTATTATTATGAGTCACAAAGCACAAATGCGTCAAGAATTTAGAGCGGTATGGACAGATATGTCACTTTCTTTTGTTCTGTTTCTCATCCCATCATTTATGAATGTTTTACAACATCATGTTCATATCATGTTCCACGCATTTCATAGGAATCGTGTTATGTTTTGAATGCGTTACAACTATATAACATATATATCAAATATAAGTCTGTTCAAATGTAAACTTAAACACAAATTAATGGTGGCTACATTTGATATAATTTTCTTTAAAAAAAAGTATTAATTGATTTTAATATTAATAGAGAATATTTGAGTAGCCATAAAAAATTCTAATAAGACAAATCAAAATCAACTTGATCTATAATCTATGATGATAAATTAATAATAATAGAGGGCATATTGTCATATCGATAATTTAGCTAAAAGTCGGTAGATACAAAAAATGCAACTTGTAGTTGCTGTTGAAATAGCGTTTTCAAACAACAATGGGGAGTCGTTGTCATCAAGAATTAAGGCAATAATCAAGAGGTAAGTTGTCATTTTCCTCTATTACTATACTTAATATTTTTAATCTACATGTAAAATTTCATACTTAATATGTGTATTTGAAAAGTGTCCACCACATAAATTTTGTGAAAAATAAATATGATAGATATGTCTACGACGTAAACCTAAAAATACGCTTAAAAAGAAAATGACGATACATGGCATGATAAAAAGTTGAAGATCCAAAAAACAAATAAGTAAAATTTATGTGTCATCCATTGAATGTTCTAAACATATCTTTAAGCCTTTGATTTAAACATATATATCATTATTATATTATACTTATTTGCCAAAATGAATGAAAAAAGAGCATATTTATATATACTAATAGGATATCTTCTGTATATACTAAAGAGAAATAATAAAACAAATTGTTTGAAAATGTGTTCAAGTTTCACTCAAAGTCGATGTCACGTTAAAAAGAACTTTATTGTATATATATTAATCTTTGTAAATCATCAAGCATGTAATAAATAACCTATAATCTGTTAATTGGTTAAGTGGCAACAATATTAGTAGTAATGATTTATTTATTTATTTATTATTTTACTTTCTGATATTTTATGATGAGCATTTGTACATCTTCATCTTCCATGTCTATCTAAAAACACTGTGACTTTTTGGACGTTGAATAAAAACATGTATGACCTTGAATTCTTGATGATGCATTATCACATTATTGTTATTATTATACTCTTAATAATAATGTGTATTACTAGTTGCTACGTTAGCAAATCTTTTCAATCTGTTTTAAAACAAATATAATATATTACGGAGTCGATAATTGCAAAACAAGATTTATATTCTAATAATAATTATCATTATTATTAGTATATGTAAGTATATTTGTATTTGTATTTCTTGAGATTTATTAAAGCAACCACCTCTCACATCATTCCAACTAGCAACTTATTAGGAGTAAAAGTCATTATGATCATAATTTAATCAGCTATCCATCACTTTCCAATATCATTTTCATGAAATATAAAAAAGACTAAAAGAGGTGCAATTTTAACTAGATTCATTTAGAAGGATATTTTTTTTAATGCGTTATTTAAACAATATAATAACTGGTATCTTTCAAGAAGAAGTGTTGTATAAATATCTACATATCTTTCTTCAACCATCATTGAAGATAGAACACCGACACCTATAATGTTAGTACTACAAATGATAGTAATACAGTAATTAGTATTAGTTTAGAAATGGAAAGTAGAATTAACTTTCCAAATAGCCCAAAGTGCCATAAACCATGAGAAGTATTTGTGTCCATATCCACATTAAGACTTTCAGGTTAGACAATGATCTAAAAGTGAGTTTGAAGTTTCAAAGCAAATATTCTTATAATCGCCAATAAGCTTTTGATCTAATGGTTCAAAATGGAGGTAGGAAGCTTTGACTCTCTAGGAGATCTCAGGTTCAAACCTACTGAGCATGTGTTTTTAATCATTAATTTGAGGCGTCACTTTGCAGTTGTTGGGTTAGCTTAATGAAATTTGTCGTTCAATATATACGCATATATGACGGCGGTGTGGTGGCGGCAGCGACGGGTGGTAATGGCGGCGACTGGTGGTGGTGGTAGTGGCGGTGTCGAGTGGTGTATGTAATTGATGTAAAAGTAATTGATGTAAAGGGATTAGTAGAAATATTTTAGAAGGTAAGAGACTGATGATGGTGTAATTTAATCATTAAGGATAGTTTGGTAAAATCGCATATCCCAAAATTATGATTTTCAATAGGGAGTTGTAATCATTATATTTATTTACTGCCTTATAAAAATTATAATCCCTTCTATTTTTGAAAATGTTGAAATTTTCTATATGCGATATGACACAAATATCCCCTTCTTTTTTCTAAATTACCCCCTCCTTTATTCATTATTTTAAACATTTTCACTTAATATACCTAAAATACCCTTAATGAAATAATTACAACATTTATCCCTCAACTCTTAAAATAACTACATTACTCCATTTTACATCAATTACATTTACATCAATAGCCTACACTACTCGCCGTCACCACCACGCCGCCGCCACCGCATTATGCGGGTACCATGCTATATATACTATATTATATCCTTTATTAAAGGAATCGGAATGTGAACAGTGCCCAAACAAGGTCAACATATATATTTATTGTGTGAAAAATTAAACAAAATTACTGATAGATGAGTTGGTTTGGGTTTTGGGATTGGTTCGGCGGACGAGGGTTCGAAACTCCAGTCTCCCTTTTATTTTTTTTGGACTTTTAATTTGGGGGTTTTTATACTTCGTGCTGGCATGTTTATTGTGAGGGTTAGTGGTGGTATCTACTACGTGGAAGTTTTTTGAGGCTTCAGATTTAACAATAGGAAATTCTTTCTTTCCTGTTCTTTCAATTTAGGGTACTCTTTGTTTTCTATGCTTTGATTGCTGCTGTTTCGATTGCGAAGGTAAGGGTTTTTTTTTTCTTTTTATATTTGTTGATGTTTCCTGTTATTCTTTATGTCTTTTCATGTGTTTTCGATTGTTCAAGGTGGTGTATCTAGGGTCCCGATCGGTGTGGGTGTAGCTACTCTTTCAATTGGTTGGGTAATAATTTCCTTTTTGTCCCCAATACTCTTATTTACTATGTTGTTTTACGGTTTGCATCAACCGCTCAATATCTTTGGTATGTGTTTTTCGCATTTTCTATTTTGTTTGTTGTGGGTGTTTACTTCGGGAGACTAGCCCTGTTGGGGCTGTCGTCCTTTCATTTCCCAATCGGTTATTGTTGTTGTTTCGGGCACATCTTGCCTTGGGTTGGTTGTTTGTCCGATAGCTTTCGGAAAATCATGTTTTTGGGGGGATAGTTAGTGGGCTTTTTAGTTAATTCATCATACCAAAACTTGGCAGTCTAATAAAGATAACATATGAATGGATGGTGATGACAAAAGCCACTAGGGTTAAGTATGGTACCAAATTGAATCATAATTTACACCTATCTTGACTTGAAATACACAGCATCAAAGGCTCTTCAACATCAACAAATTACTACTTGCAGGTAATAGTGTTTTTGTTTTTTTTTTTTTTTTTTTTTTATAATAAAATTTTGAATCCCTTTTTTGCTCCAGCAATTTTGTCATTTTTACTAATTGGTTACTTTGGGAATTTATTTCAGCTAGCTTGCTATATTGATTCTTCCACATTTGTTTTTTGATTAGGTAAATCATTCAGGTTTGTATTTTTTTTTATAATATACGTGTGTAATATTTTGTTCTTTTTGTTCAATGCAATTACTCAAGGTATTGTTTGGTTTCTTTACATGATGACTACGATAAGAGAATATTTTGACCATATGTCGTTTCTGGACAAGGCTAGAACCACTATTATGTTACTCATGTTGGTATCTTAACACAGCTAAATTATTTGTAATTCTTTTACTGATTGCAGTTAATTGTTGATAGCTTTCATTAGGCATTCATTTTCCGGCATTGCCTCTGGTAAGTGTTATAAAGGTAGGTCACACATTCATAAGGTGAACCTGACCCAAATCTCTTATAAGGTAGGCTGCAACGATTACATTGATGGCTCATTTACTAATATAGGCAAAGGCTTATAATTATCAGCATAGAGTATGATTAAGCATGTTTGTAACTCAACAATCTGAATTCACCCATGTACTTCTGAAATGTTCAGGTCCATTCTCATTTACTAATATAGGCCAGGTTTCATTTTGATAAAGACCAGTTTGCCAACTTCATGATCATCAACGGTATCGCAGGGATCATATGTATTATATATATAGTTTTTTGGGTAACTTTTTGAAACTCAAATATTAAAAGACTAAATGTTATTTTGTATATGACGCTTGCAGATTGTTCTTATGCCACTGATGCTAGAGTAATCAATGAAGAAAAAATTCTTGCAATCGGGCTCGTCTTTAATTGTGTACATGTAAGCTGATTTCTAGCTATATATTTAACTTTAAATATATTACTACAATCATATTCTTAGCATATCACAATGTCTTCAAGAACTTCAATAATGAAAGTATCTTATGTACATGTTGCCACCAAATTATACAGTATTTTATAACTTTAAATTTGAGTATTCTCTTAAATGCCTTTCGGTTTTGTATTCAGATTTTCCTTTACAGCATAGATTGGTCCTCTTGGGAATGTATTTGTACTTAACTATCAAGTACATGTTCTATTTCTTATTAGACTTTTTCTATATACATCACGGTTTTGCTAATGCATTTTGTATAAAACAGGTGGTTTATTTTGCAGCCATGTTTTAGATTCTGGCTGTTTTTGCAGTGCCAAGTGTGAGTTTTAACACCGAGCAGGTACTACTAAGAATATTTGGGTTATCGTTGCATAATAATGAAGTCGCGATAAATGGAACTTAAAACAATAAATGGATTTTTAGTATCATTTTTTTCATGTTATTCAGGGAAAGGCTCAAGGGTGCATTACATGTCTATGTTCATAGTTAAATATATATCATATAATCTAAAACAAGTTCTGTGGTAAAATGACTTATATATCAATGATCGTTTTGCTTATTAGTGTCTAACGTGTGTTACCAGTAATGTTAAGGTTGAACTAGCACGTTTGACTCCTAAGAGAGTCAACTTTTGAATTTGTATGCTTAATCCGATTGAAATGTAAGACAGACTAGATATGCACTTTTGGAAATTATGACTCTATAGTTTTTTATTAAATTTTTAGAACGACAGACTATCCTACTACTACTCCTAAATTACATGAATGTCTGGGATGGAACCCAACATTCTCGAAAAATCTTCCAATAAACCACTACTACTAGATAAGCCATTTGATGTATCAATATGAATTAAAGGTCATTTATGGAATCGCAAAGAGGCACCTAGCACAGTTTGACTTCTGAATGAGTCAAAGAGTTATTTTCTAAGTCCTAATTGGTCTATATGATATGAGTATATGATCTGCACTTTTTGAGATTTGGTTTTGTATTCCTAAGTCATGAAAACATTCTAAACGTGTTTGGAATAAAAACGAAAAGTCTGACAAATTTTGTCTTTGCTTTCATTTGACCTTTTAGATTTTACCCATTTGAACCATTATAGATAAACTTTCCTTTAGGTAAATGAATTAAAACTGCCATCTCTACTTATGTATCTTTTTTGGCCACTAACTTATAAAATGTAAGAACATATACATATGACATGACTATATCTCCTTTTTTAGTAAACTAGAGTATCTCATAAACAGAAGATAACTTTCATAACTAAGAAGCTGACTTTGGACCTTTGCTCAGCTAAACCATTACAAACACTACATTACAGGTCTCAAGCTCAGGTCTTTGGGAGCGGCAACAACAAACTTAAAAAATGGTTGGATTTGACCGAGGAGAAGAGAAATAGGAGATGGAGTAGAGGCTGGACAATTGAACACACTCAACTGTGGGATGGAACTTATGCGGAGATACTAACTTCTCAATTTGCTGTTTGCGCTTGTTTATAGAAAAACAAGTGCTACCAGTCGAAAATAACAAAGTACAAATCATAGCCGCGCAACGCGCGACATGATCTACCTAGTTATTATTAATGATCATGGTTATGAACAGTAACCATGATCATTAACAATAAATATGATGTTTGTCAAACATTAAACAAAACTTTCTTCCGGTTGACTGGTTGTATGTTCGCTTTTCATCTGTTAGGTCTGCCTTTCTTGGGTTTTTTTTTTTTGGGGGGGCTTTTTCCTTTTTTTAGGCCCGAGTGTTTTAGATGTGGCACTCTAATTGAAGGATTAGTGTAATTTTATCCTACGTGTTGACATCCTATTATTTCTCACAATATCATTACTCACTCTATCTTCTCCATGGGTTTCACTCTTTTGAAAGGGTATTGTTACCTACCTTCTTACACTGTCATCATCGTTCTCTTCTTATTGTTTAGCTATCTTTAGGTATGTTTTCAATTTTCATCAATTTTTATTCTTTTTTATGAGTACAACAAAGGATTTATTATGAGCCATTAATTTGTATCAGTTTTTTTTTTTTCCTTTGATTTAATTTCTGGGTATATTTCTTTTACCAAATTATGAGCATTCCGTATATGCTTCGTTTGATTGTTATCTTTTTTTTTTTGGCTTTTTTTTTTATATATTGTTGGCATGTCACAATTGGTTGTCAGAGATAAACGTGTTATTTCAATTCATTCTGATATAGCTATTGCTATGTACAGATATAGAAGCAGTAAACACAAAGTTCTAAGCACTCATATACAGGGGAGCAATTGGCGGTTTCTTCAATTGTTGGTAACGCAATCTATTCCCATTTTAGATTTCTTAATCCCTCTTTTCTGTATTATTATACTAATAATAATATGTATTTATCTTAGCCTTTTTTTCCCACTCATTTGCTGATGTTTTGTCTATAATGAAGCATCCTTTATAATATATATATATATATATATATATTTGCAATTTGACAAAATAATACATATTATATTTGGTCGTTCTTTTATAGGGTATAATCATGAGTCTGAAATCAGTTTTTAGCTTTAACATGGCATTGCGTGTTTCACCATTGTAGATGGAGTATGTGGTGTATCTGTGGATATTATAGAGGGATAATAGTGTTGCATTGTCAGATTTCTAATGTAGAACCTGCCTCTTAACTTCCCTTGAATACACCAAAATGAATTTGCAGGATACACTTGATACTATCAACAGAAAAGGGGTATGATAATGCAAATCAGTTTTTTTTGTTTATTACCAATTACCTAGAGATGGACTATTTAGAATGTACATGATACCATTTAAGGTGAGTATGTAGGCGTAAAAACATAAGAAATCGTAGTTAGTATATCTGGAAAAATAAAACTGAAAGTATTAGAATTTTTAGTTGTATTTTGTAACGGGTTGGGACCGTGCCTAACCAGTTAACCTTGCAGATGTGTTCATGACATTAACCACTTTAACCTCGACCCTAACCTCTTTACATTGTTTGTTGCGGGTCCATCATTAGTTTAACTTCAGATGATTTTTAACGTATCAATGATTTCACCAGGCTAAAGATTAAAAATGTGGCAAAATGGGTGGGGTAGACGGGTTGGCCAATACACAGAATCTTAACACCAGTCAGGGGTTTGGTTTAATGAAAGAAAATTTACGAGAATAAGAATTAACTAAAGGCGATGGACCTGCAACATTGTCATTAGGGCCACATCTAAAACCAAATCCAAAATATACATCATATGTCATATCAATAGACAAGCTTGGAAATAGGCAAAACAATTGTGGCATGAAGTAGCAAAATGGGTGGGTTAGACAAGGCGGCCAAAACATTTAATCTTCACACCAGAAACCAAAGGTTGACCGTTGGCATGACAGTTTGGCTCAAGTATCATCTTAACTCAAAGACTCATAATTTATATTATCTAAACCTCAATATGGAATAAATATTGGTTTTAGGGCGTTTAGTAGTCTGACAGAAAGCTGGTAACAAAACAAATTGGGGTTAACTCTTATGTGTGTAAAATCATTAATAAACTAACAGCTTGCTTTTTTTGAACATTAAACTAACAGCTTGCTATCATTTAAAATCACTTAATTTCAGTTAGTCATGCTTAAATAATGATATTAACGTCAATTCTTTTTTTACATCAGCCATCAAATGCAAGTATTTGGAAGCAGGAACAATGAGCTTAAAATAACAACAATATCCGAAATATCAGAAGAACAGCCAGAATTGCACGTAAGTGAACAAAACAATATTTCGATTTTGCATAAATCTACATACAACCATTCGACTTGCACTTAACATCATATATCAACAAATTGCAGGGATCAACATTCAGATGCAACGCCACCATTCAAGAGGTCATCCGAACAGTCGACTGGTATCGTAGCACTTGTCCTATCTGCTCACGTGACATATTCCCATATGGAAAAACTTGGCTATGCCCCACAGACGGGATATTTGACAAACCAAATCACATGTAAGTCAAAAACTGAAATCATACATTACTACTATATTCAAATGCACACTAACACAAAAATAAAAACAGCTATCAGATTTCATCCACAATCCAAGAAAACACCGGATTCTTACAAGTCACAATGAACAACGAGGCAGTAGCAACAATCGTAGGAATTGAATGTCCAGAACTTAGAATCATCTCAGCATGTAGCACCGACCATGCAATACCAGTACAGATTCGATCAATTGAAAAAAAGTCCGACTTTCCATATCCAGGCACATTGAGATCCTAAGACACAGACATTAAGAACCAGTGTAAACAAGGTAACCAGTAACGACAATCCAACTCCGACACACACCACAACTGCACCAACAGCAACAACAACAACAAAAACTCCAGCTCCGACAACACCGCAAAATATCAAGGCACACGCAAAAACAGCCAAGAAACTACAATTCACACCAGAAGGTAAACTCATAAACCTATAACATAAATGACATCTACTACTGAAAAAGACCCAAACTCATTCATAAATTCAATATATTATTCATGTTTTTTACTCCTGCAATAAAATGTTCAACTCTAACACTTATGTTTCATATTCACATTATGCAGATACCGAGACCAGCAGTTCAAAAAGGCAAAAAACCAGGGACTAATACAAGACCAAGAATGCCATAACCTGCACCAAATCTTTTGTAAAACTATCCATGACCATATAAAGGTCATTCAACTTTCTGTAGCTGTAGCTAAAACAGTGCAACAAATCTTTTGTAAACATATACATGATCACTTACGATCATGGCAATGGTTGTGACTAAAATCGAATGCTAACTTTTGTCAACTATGTCATATCAACATCTAATGCAACCATCGTTTGTTATATATTTCATACATATCAAAAAAAAAAAAAATCGTCGACAATGCAAAAAATTGCAAAAATTAGCGGCGCGCGCAACGCGCGGCATGATCTTTCTAGTATGAATTATAGGTTAGTGCAAATATCACCAGATATATACAATAAAAGTTATCTG
>JAOXNX010000001.1:29066950-29098494 GCA_028566075.1 Solidago caesia
TTCATGAGTTTTGAATGTTTAGTTGTTTTAGGTTATGATTGTTGCTAGCGATAGAATATGGTTATATATATATATATGTAATTTGGTTTAATTTAGGGAAGAATAGGAGCACGAACCTAAAAAAAACTCTATCATACTACAATCGGTATTTGAATCGGTATTACCGGTACCGAACCAGTTATCATCAAAAGTAGGAACCAAATACCGTACCGAATACAAAACGGTACTGGTATTTCGGTACGGTACCGGTTCGGTACCGGTACGGTACCGGTATTTTAGGATTTTCGCTCATCCCTAGATGGTACCACTAGTAACATGACAGTGGTCCGTTAGTGATCCAAAATTTTACATTTCAAAACAAAAAATGATCATATCCTAGCCTTGTCCCTATAAATATAACTATGTGAACATATAAATCACTACAAACATATATCACCACCTCAATTTCAGCTCTCAAAAACAAAGAGAAATGGGAAATATATTTGTCGTGCTAACCCCCTTGGTTCACGGTCTCGTAAAACTAGCAGGATTAACACCACAAACCATCGAAATAGAGCCTGGAACCTTGATGAATATCTGGGTTCCCAAAGAAATCGTCACAAAAAATGATGGAAAAACTGTTTACATACCCCCCACCAAGCCTGCAGTTTTACTCCTCCATTCTTTTGCGTTTGATGGTATTCTTACGTGGTTTTTACAAGTTTTTGCCTTGACCAAGGACTATTCGCTATACGTTCCAGACTTTTTATTCTTTGGTGGCTCAATCACCGATAAAACAGATAGGTCAGCTAGTTTTCAAGCTGCATTTGTAGCCAAAGGCTTGGAGAAATTAAGTGTGGATAAGGTCACATTGGTTGGGTTAAGTTATGGAGGGATGGTTGGATTCAAGATGGCTAAGTTGTACCCGCAGCTGGTCAAGTCTATGGTAATGTCTGCAACCGTCATAGAGATGACTGAATCCATTAGCCTTGACTCGTATAAACGTCTCGGTATCTCCAGCTGGTCAGAACTTTTAAACCCCGCAACCTTAGAGGGATTGAAGCGGATGTTTTCAATTGGATTTCACAAAGTCCCATGGCTTCCTGATTTTGTTTATAGGGACATTCTTGAGGTAAGTTGTTCTTTCACAAAACTTAATACAGTTTACATACTAAGGCCATCTCTAATGCAAGTTTGCACATAACTTTTCACTTTTAAAAAATGCCTTTTTAAAGGGTTTATGCATTGTAGAAAAACTTGATGAAAGGCTTTTTTGGCAAAGACTTGGCTCTTGGCCTGACAAGCCTTTGAGATATCCTGGGAAAACAAACAAGAGCAACAATAATTTATCCAACATTCCAACATTTAAAAAGGGGGTGAAGAGCTTTTTGAAGGATTTTTCCATTGAAATGATAGTTTTTGTTTTTTGTTTTTATATAAATAAAGACAAATAAAGTGTGACATGGCAAAGTTAAAAAATCATTAAAGACTTGATGGACTGTGGATGCTTTTAGAATCCTTAGAGTATCTTTAACACGTAGCGTTTTGCCAGCGTGTTTTTCGTCCAACACGTTGGAATCTTAGCATGGCCGGTTAAAGGGGTCAGCGCAATCATCCAATTTGGTGGCCACCACGTCGGATGGTTTGGGCGTGTTGGGTTTTTAATAATATTTTTTTTGTTTGTTTTCTGCCGGTATCAGGGAATTGTTAAAATAAAATCTTTTTTTTATCAAAGCTTTTACATGAGTATGTGTGTGTGTGTGTGTTGCACGTGGTGAAGAAGACGACTTGTTTCTTTAATTATATATATACTAGTCTTCAGGCCTGTCTGATGGACGGGTGGTTTTAAAAAAGATGTCTTATAGATTTCGATTTAATATGTTTTGACTCTTTATGATAAATTATAGATTTCATCAAACATCATATGTGTATAAAAAAATTCAACTATAAAACATAGTCCTCATTAAACTACAAATGTTAAATAAAAATCAAATAAATAACTAAAATATCAGTTATACTTATACTACAAAAACAAATCAGATTTACAAAAAAAAAAAAAAAAATCTCATATTAAAAGAAACCTTATATGATTCTACATAAAAATGGTTACCTTGAAACATATATAATTAAATGATTATTAGAAAGATCCAATACAATTAAAATATAATAAAAGTAAACCTTACTTGAATTAAAAGCATAATCTTTTTAGAGGCAATTTTAAATTTTCATTCTTTATAGCTTTTTGTACAAAAAAAATTGATTCAAAGGGATTAGAATATTTAGATATTAAATAATCACCAAATTTTGAAAAAAAATCATATCCTAAAACAATAGAAGAAATTAAATTCTTTTTAATGGACATATACAAAAATAATGTTCATAATGTTTTTACGGATGAAAAAAGCGAAGAATTAAACGATAGAAGTAAAATAGTATTATTGTGATAAATTGTTATAGATTTAGTTTTAAATTTAATATAAATTTGTTAATAATAGTGTTTAGTTATATATTAAATATATAAATCAATTTTCATTCTAGCCTCTGAAATATAGTTTTGGAAAGTTTTCCTTTTAAACCGAAATTTTTAATGTAAATTATATTTTATTTTAATTTGTATTAGCTTTATTATAATTATTAATAAATTTTATAATTAACATTTTTTTAATTAATATAAGTGTTTTTTAAATATTAATATGAATGTTGATGTAGCACCAACAAAATGAGTTTTTAGTGTGGTAGTTAATGATAAAAGTGTTTCAGTGTAATGAATCAATGTGGTTAATAATAAAAGTAGTTCAATATGATGACGTGACTAACAAACTAAGATCTCAGTATGAGAATTAAAGATTGTTTTAAAATATATTTAATTAATATAGCACATGCCTAAATACCGAAATGTGTGCCCAAAGACATCATTGTAAATGACAAAAATAAAACTGAAATATAAATAGGATTGAAAGTTTCTTTTGATCAAATGATACATGGTGTTCCTTTTAATAGTGATAAACTAGATTAAGGACCCGTGTTAAAACACGGGTATCTTAAAATAATTACTGTGCAAATATGTTTCATATTTAGTTAACATTGTATAGTCAAAAAAGTATAAATAACATTGACTCAAAACCTTAAAATAATCACTATGCAAATATGTTTCATATTTAGTTAACAGTGTATAATCAAAAAAGTATAAATAACATTAACTCAAAGCGATAGTCTTTTGTTGACATGTTTCTTTTTCATCTGCTTTTCTAAATTAACCCACTTTTATAAAGGTTATCATATACAACAAAACGAAATTAGATTCCATCTTAATGATATTAAATTATTAACGTCTAGTTATCAAGTAAAATATGATGGAGCCCGTGTGTTAACACGAGTCCAAAATCTATGTAGAATTTCTTTTAAAAGTATTGATTAGATATGACATGAAATGAGTTTTAGCATACAATAACTAAGTAAGTTTTAATGTGATAACAGGAGAAATCCTTTTTTTTTTAAATCAAATATAATTAAATAACATGTCTTAAAGATTTTTTGTTTTGATAATAAGAAAAAAATTAATAATAATTTGATAGACAAACTATGTTTTTAAAATATGTATATTATTCAAGAGACTTAGATTTCATTTAATTAAAATAAAATGATTAATTAAATCTAGATTAAATATTAAGTATGGGTGAAAAGTAAAAATTTTGAGGACTAAATTTCAATTAAGGTAATAATAGATGTGTTAAATGAATGTCATGTCATCAAATGTAAATCAATTGGAAAAAAAAAGGTGGATCCTTTTAATAGATAGTAAGATTCGCAACACCTTTTATCCATCCACAACAATCACTGCTTTACACAGTTATACATTATGCATTAACATACATGTACTTGTTGTAGATGGATAAAAGATGTTGTAAATTTATCAATACCCAATGTAAATATATATATATATATATATATCGAGTACTACTTGTTGGCGTATGACACAATTTGCATATGCGTGGTTTATATAATGGCAAGTTGACTTTACATTTTAACTCTTCAAACACAAATGAACGAACAGGGAAAACATTTGAGACTATAGACCCAAGAACCGAAGAAGCTATAGCGAAAGTCGCGGAAGGAGATAAGGAAGACATCGATCTGGCAGTGAAAGCTGCTCGGAAAGCGTTTGATCATGGATCTTGGCCACGCTTGCCTGGTTGTGTAAGCTTTTTTCACTTGATTATTCTTCATTCAAAGTTGGCTAGCGTTTATCTTGTCTAAATAAAATAGTTAAACAATTAAACATGATAGTAGATCTATAAGATAGTGTTGAATATATTTACCTGATGTTTAAGTTTGACGTGAAACCATAATTCTATAAGACCCACTTTTTTTAAAAGCTAGTGTAAGACTAATGGGTATAAGGCGTTTTGATGGGGAGGGCGGCACGCGACATGAGGCAAATGTGTAAGAGGAGAAGAAGCCCCAAAAATGAGGGTATAAGGAGGCAAGGGGCGACTAATATAATAATATTATACATACATATATATATATATACACACACTCACACAACCAAATTTAAGGGCGGCAGATATCTGCCGGGCAAAAAAAAATTTTGGCCAAGAAGCCCCAAGGGGCCCTGTTTTGGGCGGCATGTGAGGGCAAAGGGCAGAAAAGGGGCAGATCGGATGGGGTGCCGCCTTATACCCCCAGTCTAAGTAACTTATAGTAGTCAAACGAGGCTTATACCATTCTCAATTTCTCATAAGTTCTCAGGGTACTAGGAGTGGTTGATGGGATTTTATCAACCCTCCCAAATTCATCCAATAACATTCATCCAACTCATTTTAATCTTTCAACCCTCCCAACCAGCCCTCCCAACCTAATTCACTGGCGCCCATTAAATTCTCAGCCCTTCCAAAATTTTATTTCCCCCCCTAAACTACTAAACTAAACAATTTATAATTAAAACACATAACATTTTATTTAAAATGTTAAAAATAAAAGTTAGTTTAACATATAAGGAGTAGATAATTATGTTTTTTACAATCAAAGATGGTACGCCTTTCAATACGATACATACAATTTGTGATACAAAACTTTCAGTAAAAAACACTCCAAAATAATGGCACCCACAAAATATCCTTCCATCCAGTTCATCTTATCTTAAATCTTTCTACTTTCAAACAACCACCCACAAAAAATCTCACTTACCTTAATCTTTCTTTCCGACTTTCCAATTTCAGCCCAACAACCACCACCGCCTTCCTCCGCCGCAAAAAGCTCACAACTTTCCGGTGCTCAGACGAAAAACAAGAAACCCCAAATCATCAAAACGCCGTCGTTGAACTCCCATTGTGTTATTCCCGGGTGCTATTCTTCCTTTACAAATCTTTGTATATAGATACAGAATAATTATGCATACCCTTTTATTACAAACTGACCTCAGGTTTGGTGTTATTTACACTGATTTGGCTACATCTTTGAAGGCTTTTTTTTTATTTTACATAAATGGTCCCTGTAACGTTCAGATCGACGGCTTCACCAAAGGGTTTAATACCCGCTCGCCATACCGTTAAGAGGAGCCCGGCGGGGGCGGGGCGGTGTTACCGCCGGCTTCAACCAGCCCGGCGGGAGCCCGGCGGTCCACTCCTAGTACCCTCAGGGAGGGTGTCATGAGAACCCATAACACTCATCAATAACATGTTTTCAAGTCATTTCAACCTTTCAACTCACAAATCCATCATTTTTTACAAGGTGTCAGGATACAACCCATTATTAAATTTTTTTTAATATTTATAATAAACAATTATATATAAAAACAACATTTCGTATTAATTATAAAAAAGAATATTATAAAAAAAGATAACATTGTTTTGCTGTCCAAAAAGAAAACATAACATTTAATAATAATAATAATAATAAAATTACATAATGATTAAACCGTTAAATTAAGCCTTCAATCGGCGGTGATTGAGCTGCTACATCATCAAGGTACGCCAAATCTTGAATCGCTACGTGCTCTGTAAGATCATATATTAAACCAAATCTAAAACCAATATGAAAATCACCTATTTCATCACCAATTAAATTAGGAAATAACCTTTTATATATCTATATTATATATTTACATAAATATGAAATTGAGATCTATATAATAATAACATAACATAACAATATAAAGTAAAGTAAGAAAAAAGCAGGTCAATGAAAAAAAGAAATAAATCACATGTTGATACTTTATCTGTACTATCTAATAAAGAATACAGTCCCCTGTTGAATGTTATTCTTTTTTGGATATGTAAATTGTCCAAATTGCCCTTAATGATTAAATTACACAATCAATCCTTTATCTTCTAACATATCTCCACGAACCCCTTTACATCAATTACCTACACCACTTGACTCCGCCACCAGCACCATCAGTCGCCACCATTACTACCAGTCACCGCCATCACCATTAGTCGCCGCCACCACCACACCGCCGTCTCCACATTGCACGGATACCGTGCTAGTCTACTTAATTAATACTATTATATATATATATATATATTTCTAATGAAAACATTCACCTCACGTGAATTCAAATTCAAGCATCTCAAAATTAATAGCAGCAAACAAACAATTACACACGGTTTCTCAAACCGTGGGAAGACAAACCGAAGGGAAACCAAATAGGAGGCGGTGGTGTTGATGTCCGGTTTCAACCAAACCGTGTCCAACCCGAGCCCCACACCCTCCACCCTCATAGGCTGCGATCAAACATTCCCAGTAACTATCTCAATTTCATAGTTTATACCGTTTTCGAGAAACATTGGAGTTAGATGAAAACCGAACATAGTTCAATGGTTTATTCAATGCAAAGCCGCAAAGGCGAATCCCAAATGAGTTGTTTTTACTAGGTCAATGGGGTTTCGAGAAACATCTAAGAGCACTAGCAATGCCACCACGAGCTACTCGTGGTTGGCTCATATTGGGGATCATCACAAGTCAACATCATTGAGTGTGACTTGTGGTTCAATTGTATTGGGGCGGTTCATATTGGTGATCACGAGCTCCAATTTTGTTTTGTTTTTTTTAACCGCTCTGACATTTAGTATAAAAAAAATGGTGATAGGTTAAGTAATGATTGTTAGAAAGGTCACTGAGCACTCTTGGAATTTATTAGCCGCCTAGCAATAATGTCAACATCAACATATATATAAACAATGAAAGATATTAATCAAGAAAAGTAGGCAAGACATATTGGCAAATGTCATTTTCTCATGTTTTGTCAAATTGAACTTTAACAAGGATTTCTTCATCCCCATTTTGCAGCGGAATAGAAAATTTTGCAACGGAATAAAAAATTGCTCACCATTTTAACAAATAAACGATACAACAAATTTTTGACTATATATATTGGCGTAAGATATTAAAAAAATAAGAATAAATCAAATAGCATGTAATGTATAAAACATTAAAACTGATGAGTTTTGCTGCGAATATAAATACTACTGTAATACATATGGATTATAACCAAAAAAGACAATACGATTATTGTATTTAAAAATATATATATATATATATATATATATATATATATATAAAATGAAAACAAAAAGCAATCAAGCAGACTGCTTAATCAGCATTGTTTCGCTGCCTGACCTAGTTACCTTCCTTTGATATTTGATATAAGGGTAGGATTTTGCTTAATACAAAAGTTATATCTAATGATTAAATGTTAAATAGTTGATCGTGACTCTAGAAGAATGACTTGCCTTGTCAAAAATAATACCTCCATAGAGCAAAATGACAAAACACAAAAACTAATATATCAAAAGTGACCGCCATCCATGATTTATAACTATGTGTAGCCCTAACGAT
This sequence comes from Solidago caesia, assembly GCA_028566075.1. Taxonomy (NCBI): domain Eukaryota; kingdom Viridiplantae; phylum Streptophyta; class Magnoliopsida; order Asterales; family Asteraceae; genus Solidago; species Solidago caesia. The sequence continues at coordinate 29,074,772 of JAOXNX010000001.1, forward strand.
TCAGGTGACGTGTTTTTCTTCCTCAAACCATTTGGCTTTTTTCATATTGAGGTTTTCGTATGACATTTTTAAAATGATAAGACTGACTTTCTTTTGTTTTGAAGTCATCAAAATTCTAGCCTCCTTAACAGCATCCATTTTCCTAGTGTTTAATGCAAAAGGTTCTCGTTCAAACTTATTGAAATATCACACCCACTGAAGATTTACTCGAACGTTCGCCCGTTGGCGTCGACTTTTGTTTCTTGGGAGGATGTGGGCTCCCGGGTGGGCGTTGGATTGTATCTTTTTCGGCATGAATTGCATCACGCGGCTCAACGTGTTCATCGATTCTCAAATCCATAGGGATAACTTCATCCACAATTCTTTTTTTGGTTCTAACCCGAGCATATTGGAATTTTTTCATTTGCTTTTATTTTTCAAGAACTTATACACTTCGAAATGTGTGAATCGCTCTTGTATAGCTCCATGTATTCTTTCAAAGCCGCTTGCATAATGTTGTCGTCATTGATACCCGATTGTCAATGGCCTTCAAACCCGAACATTTTTGCATAACAATGTATGTTTTTTCCAAGTCTTTCCATTTTCCATTTTTCATTTAATGACTCCTTTATACGTGGTTTGTTCGGGTGAAGCTTGGAAAAGTTTTCATGTATTCGTTTTCAAAAATCGTCGGCATCTTGATAGTTGCCAATGTGGGGATCATCAGGAATGTCTCGTGATTAGCTCACCAAAGGGTTTTTCTTTTTGATTTTCTTTTAACGAATGGAGGTAATTGAGAAGTATATATAGTGGTATTGGTTGAGTACAAAATGGTGGTGGTGATTGAAATTTTTATTGAAATTGTTGTTGAAAATTAAATTGTTGGAATAAATTATGGTTGTTATGTGTTCCAATGTTGTTGTTGGCAATGTTTTAAAAACCGGTTCAAACTGGCCGGTCAGACCGGTTCGATTGGGATCCGGAGCGAGGTCCGGTTTTTAGAGCCCGGTTTTTTAGCTATTTTGAACCGTCTGGTTTTTGGCCCTTTTTTTCCAGTTCAACCGGTTTTGGTATTTTTTTTTTTTGAATTTTTATGATGAGGTGTATACTTTAATACTATTTTTAGTTATTTGTTAACTTTAAAACTTATATTTTCTTTAGATTAAAACTATTTGGTATTATTTTTGGGTTGATTGTAATTATATTTTGACTATTTTCGTTGGATTATAATAAGTTTAGTAGCATTTTTATTAAACATTTAAAAAAAATATTAAAATACCCAACCGGTAAAACCAGTAAGACCGGTTGGGCCCCAACAAGAAATCCGGTTCGACTTGGAAACCGGTTTCATTGGTCGTTGGCCTTAAAAAAAAAAAACTGGAAATGGGCTTCGGCTCTTTCTCTTCCCACTCCGTTGACCCTTCCTCTGATTCGTTCCCTGTTCGTCATCTTCGCCATCATCCCCACTATTCTCCTCTTCCAACTCATCCATTTTGATGTTAAAAAGCGTCCGCCACCACCTTTACTTTATGACATTAATCCAAACATTACGCCATTCATTTATCTATGTGATGTTAGTACGTAATAACACCCAACCTTCAACCAACGAATCGAACATCCACATTGAACAACATTTTTCCACCTTTCTAAACACATTAGTTTTCCTCCCAACTTTGAATTGGCATCCCAATAATTAATACGTACTTACCCTAATTAGACGATTGAAGTCGTTCTCCTTTGCATTGATCCCACCATCTCAACTCCTTTACACAATATAATATAATGGATCCCCTGATTTAATTTCATGAGACAGAATGTTGGTCGGACAAGAATCTGATAATGATAATTGTAAGCCTAGCCTCCAATGTATTTGGAAGATCTTGCATTCACCGATACCCTACACAACGCCTTCACCCTTGTTAGACAATATTTATGTTAGACAAGTAGTTTATAATAAAGGGTATTAAAGTGTAATAATACAGTCTATATAATGGCTGACTATGCAATTCTTTATTCAATCAATACAAAATATGGCTTGATTACCCTGCCTTTTAACGTCTTCCATCTTCTCCACCCACCCTTCCTATGGCGCAGGAAATCAGCAACTTCTCTTGATTTGTTCACTTCCCAGTTTACATCCCAAGCACGTTTTTTACTTGCTTTCCACGTACTTGTCGTTTCATCTGCGTATTCCATTTCCCCTTTGGCCATATGATTGTCGCAACATCCTTAAAGCTCAACTTCTGACCGTTCCTTAATCTCCCGGCCTTCATTTGGTCATATGATTGTCTCTTACTTTCCCGGCAGTATGATTTGAACAACTTCCAGAGTTGACCCACATCCGATGATTATTCGGGATAGTTGAAAAACAAGAATGATTTCTATCGGCTTTGGTTAACCTTGGTACGAATCTGCTTCGTATTTTTCCTGTTGTATCGCTATCCTATAGTATCCGATCGTGACCCAGCTATTCTCTCTGTTTTCTCTCTCTGTGTTTGCTCTCTCCAATTGTTTTCCCTCCAATATTTTTAACCAAATTCTATGTGACATTTATTTATAAAGCTTTAAAATGTTCAACCATAGTGAAAATTAGTTTATAAAAAGATTTCTGATGTAAATTGTTGACGTAGAAATATTATCAAACTTTTGAGAGGTTTACCATTGGACATGCCCTAAAACCTTCTAATCTGTATATTTAATTTAGTTAGATTGAATCTTAAAATAAATCAAATACATAATTTCTTTCAAATGTTTTCAGGAGAGGGGTAAAATAATGAACAAATTCGCGGATTTAATAGAAGAAAACATTGAAGAACTAGCAACATTGGAAGCGCTTGATGCGGGCAAAGTTTTTAGTTTTGAGAGCCTCGTGGACATTCCTGGTATAGCCAAAGAACTCCGTTATTTTGCTGGTGCCGCGGATAAAATTCATGGAAAATCTTTGAAATTGTCTAGTGCATTTCAAGGTTACACGTTGCTTGAACCCATAGGTGTAGTCGGTCTTATAATTCCTTGGAACTTTCCTAGTGCCATGTTTATTCTTAAATGTGCTCCGGCTTTAGCTGCTGGCTGCACCATGGTTGTTAAGCCTGCTGAACAAGCACCCCTCCCAGCTCTTTACCTGGCCCACTTGGCTAAGCTAGTGAGTAAACCAATTAGGCTTGTGTTAATGACTTGATCATGTCTTGTTTTGTTGATAAATAATATGTACATATTTCTTTTAACAGGCAGGGATACCAAATGGTGTTATCAATGTTGTGACAGGATTTGGACATACTGCAGGTGCCGCTGTAGCATCACACATGGATATAGATTGTGTTAGTTACTTTTCATTTGGACTACTTTATGAGTTTTAAAGAAACACGGTGTACGATTAATTGTTACACGACAAGAATTGAGATTGAATTTGAACTATGTGTTATGGGTTGTCTACTTCATTCCATAACGAACGATTTTGTACCAAAAAAGGCGAATAAGTTGGGAGGTTTTAGAAGTGAGAATCTCTTGACTTAAGCTTAGCATGATCCGTCGTGTTGTGTCACATAAGTGGATCACTTGTTTTAAAGCATAATTCGGTCTCATTGTAGACCTCACTATGTTCTCTTTGAGAAAACATAACCAATAATTATCGCAATTTATGTAATAATCATTTGTTTTGCAAACTACACTTCTCGAACACTACTTTTGCTATTGCCAAATGATTTATATTGTTTTTTTCAGGTTAGTTTCACTGGATCGACTGAAGTTGGACGATTAGTAATGCAAGCTGCAGCGACAAGTAATTTAAAATCAGTCTCCCTAGAACTTGGGGGCAAATCCCCGCTCATAATCTTCGATGATGCAAATGTTGAACAAGCTGCAGATCTTGCTCTCTTTGGAAGTCTTGCTAACAAAGTATTTTGAAAGTTTGGTTTTAAACTTACGTATGGTTTTCAAACAAATAAAATCTTATTTTTTTCATTAAAATTTAATTAGATTTTATTGTGCGAATAGGGAGAAATTTGTGTGTGTACTTCACGCATTCTTATTCAAGAAGGGATCTACGATGAAGTGGTGAAATCAATGGTTGAAAAGGCGAAGACATGGGTCGTTGGTGATCCATTTGATCCTTCAACTTGTCAAGGACCCCAAGTAATTATTCACTCCATGTTACGACTAACTTCCTAAAAAGAAACATTGCAATTATATTAATTATTAGTAAATTTTACTTCTTTTTCATAGGTCGATAAGAAGCAATACGAGAGAGTACTTTCGTATATCGATCATGGAAAGCGAGAAGGCGCGTCGCTGTTATTTGGTGGGAAGCCCTGTGGAGGGAAAGGATATTATATAACGCCAACAATCTTTGAAAATGTTACGGTATGTTTCTTAAAAAAAAACATGTTATGCACTAAATTTGCATATTGTTGGTAGGTAATTTCCTCTCGTACGTTCTAAATCAGGATGATATGATAATAGCGAAGGAGGAAATTTTTGGTCCAGTTATAGCTCTTATGAAATTCAAGTAAGTCTCATTCTCAGGAATATATATATTTATGTATATATATATATCACATTGATTGACAATATATATATATGTGTGTGTGTATATTGCAGGACAATTGAAGAGGCAATTAGGAGAGCTAACACGACTTCATATGGTTTAGCAACAGGAATAGTAACTAATGACTTGAACATAGCCAACAGGGTATCGAGATCTGTTCGGGCAGGCATGATTTGGATAAATTGCTACCATAATTTCGATGCAGGGTGTCCGATCGGAGGATACAAAATGAGTGGGTTCGAAAAGGATCATGGGATGGAAGCGCTAGATAAGTATCTTCAAACCAAAGCGGTTGTCACGCCGATATATAATTCCCCATGGTTGTAAATCTTCACCATTTTAAGTGGCAGGGCAGATATATATATATGGTGTATCTTAATTGGTGGTGCAAGGATTAAACATCACATTATCTAATCACTTTTAATACGTCGAAAATAACTAAATATAAGTCATTGCATAATAATTTCATAAACTAAGCGTTTCCTAGTAAAATCTACACTTAGACGCCTCACTATGCCCCGCTCTTCTTTGGCTTGTTAAATTTACCTTTTTATTTTTTACGAAACTTTAATGTTTTAGTTAAGTTTTTGGTCTTTTCCATTTTAGCCATCAAACTTCTTAACTTTTTATTTTTGTATCAAAGTTTTGTGTTTTAAGATTTTTGGTATTAAAGTTTTGGGTCTTCTCACTTTAACCACCAAAGTTTTTAGCTTTTTATTTTTGTCTCTCATCAAAGTTTTCATTTTTGCATTTCACCGTCAAAGTTTTGTGTTTTAGGATTTATGATGCTAAAGTTTTGGGTCTTCTCACTTTCACCACCAAAGCTTTTAGCTTCTTATTTTTCCCCTCAACTCCACCAAAGTTTTCAATTTTGTATTTCGTCACCAAGTTTTGTGTTTTAAGATTTGTGATGCATTGTTTAACCATGTGTTCTTTTTTGGTCTGGTGGTAGCTGTTGACATATTAAAGTCTCTAGCACGGATTTGAATTTATGTTCCGTTGTTGTCCCCGACAACGCTAGTTGGGTGATAAATATTAAAGTTTATTGGTTACATTATTCAGGTATTTTTATTTAACCGATATGACACTATGTATGCTCTCTGTTTTACCAGCCACTTAACAAAGTCACAAACACATGAGAAACAACATATATAATATTAATATTGCACGATTATATGACTCGTATTTCCGCTCATGTTAAATTGATTATTAACAACTTCTACGCAATGCAAAATTAGATTTATAAAAAAATTGACCGAACAAGCACAAAAAATACATTGTAAATAAAATACCAATTGATTAAGGTTCACTCAATTTTATATGTTGCATGCACGTACCATGTAATCATGTATAACATAAAAATAAAAATAAAAAGCTAAAATTTTGGGCCATATAACCACATTAAATGCTCAAATCTTGTCAATATTTTAATAAAAATGAACCATATATTTTTTTAAGAACTTACGTTCCCCAAAAAAGTTATAATAATAGATATTGGTAATGCATATTTCATCATTATATAATATTTTGTGGGGCGTATAGGATTTGCTTATTGGTTGTAATTATTTAAGTTACTTTTAAGTTCAAACTATGGGTTACTCTATATTAAGGGCAAAATGTCTATATAAAAAATATTTTTTACAAGAATAACATGAAATCTATTAAAAATAAGGATTAGTTTAAGATGTGTCATAAGTGTAGAAGTTAATAACCATTTATGCATTGGCCGGGAAAAAGTTAATATAATCCGAGGTTTCAAAATTTTAAAAATTAGAAAATAAAAAATGTGGAAAACAATAGTAAAAATGTTTTAATTTGAAAATGAGGCCTTCTATCCATATCTATACTCCTTAATAAAGGGAGAACCCCCTCCCCCTTTTCTCAAAAAAGTCTACTGAAGTTTCTATTTTGCCCCTATAATTTATTAACTAATTTAAATATCTTCACCTAAATACCTATAATACCCTTAATGAAATTATTTACAATATATATTCCTTAACCCTTAAAATAGTTATTATTTACAACATACATCCCCAACCATTAAAATAATCACACTACCGCCACCGTCACCACATGTCGTCGCCGCCACCGCCGCCCACACCACCCCCACCACCCGTCGTCGCCGCCGTCGCCGTCACCACCACCTGTTGCCGCCGCCACCACCACACCGCCACCGCTACCACCACCGCTACCAATATTACCGCCGTATCGCGCGGACTTCCGTCTAGTAGTGTATTAAAGTTATAGGGTTTCTTTATATGTATATAGTGTATACATATATATGGGCCATTAAAGAATTCGAGGCCTAAAGCACTATCTTTATAAGCTTTACCCTTACTCCGACATTGTTGGTGAGTGAATCATCTCAATCCTATGATAAATAATTTTTTTTTAATGTCAAAATTCACCACAACCTTTAAATGTTAGGAAAACCATCACATATAGTCCGTCAACACCATTTCACTCAAATACAATATTCGTTCAATGAAAATGAAAGTTAAAGAAGCCTATAGCATTTTAACTAGATTATGACCCGCATAAAATGCAGGAAAATATACATATTAAAAATAAAAAACTATAATTTAAAAAAATAAGAGGGGATAATGTTTTTATATTGACGTTTGGATAGATGATATAAAGGTACTTATATATTTTAGGGCTAACCACGAGTGCACACCACTAAGCCCGACTCGTGTTCAGCCGTGGTGATGCCACTCGTGGTTGCCATCACGAGTGAAAAGGTAGCGATTTTTGTTTTCTTCATCTCTCACGCATAGGGTATATAATAAAAAAAATAAATGGCCCCTACACTAGTGATTGATTAGTTATGTATTGAGAATGTTGTGTGAGAGTAATAGTTGGGGTTTTTTTTTTATGTCACGCTGATAAGGATTAGTGATAAGAATTGCATTTTGATCATTCTTAAACTTAAAAAACTGCCACACAAAAAATAAATAAAAAAGTTTACTAAAATTGACAAATTTGATTTATTTAAGATGACCCTTAATATATAGTAGTTCAATTACAACCAATAGTACTTAAATTAAATATAACCAACTTTTATTTATGGCATGTGGTCCATGTGAATAGATGTTAGGAATTAACTCATTACTTCATTAGTCATTAAGGCACAGCTTCATATGTCTAATTAAGTAATTAGTAATCACACACAAAGCAACACTTGCACCAAACATAAATAGCAAATATAACATTAACTTAACTTTCATGAAATAGAAGAAAAATTACAACAAAGAATCACCTTTTGTAAAACCAGATTATTTTTTAACATAAAGTCTGGGTTAATTTGCAACACTATCCAATTACAGGGTAAATAAGTAAACATTAGTCCAAAATGAAATTTTGTTACAAAATAAGTCCAGTCAAAGGAAAGAAGATGCTTTTAGGAGACACAGCCACAAAAGCATGGCAGCTCTCTGTCTCTCACACACACACTCTCTCTGTGTCTTATTATGTATTGTATCAATGAGAGAGAGTAAGACACTGTGAGTGATCATATTTATATTATATACATACATATTGCACAAAAATATATAGATACACATATACATATACATATATTATAAACTTAAGTTATAAAAAAAAGCCCCATCAACACTAGCATTGCCAACCCTCTTTTTAACATAGGCATGCTCTCTCTCTATTTAACACACTAAACACATCATTTATGTAGTACTTTTTGTTATATAAAATTTTCTTTTTAGTGTTTCTTGTTATGAACAATGTATGCAAATGGGTATCTAAAGATTGAAGCTTTATAATTTATTTCTTATATAAATTTGTGTTTAGTGTGTGTATATGTGTGTGTGTGACTGTGTGTTTGGCATATATGCTTTAGTGTTCACTCTTTAAGATCTAGTGGGGTACTTGCCAGATCTTCAAACAATCATTAGTGTTTGGTTTGCCTTCAAATGCAAGTGATATAAGTATGTAGTTATATTGCTTTTATTAATCATTTTGTTTCTTTATATATTATTATGTCTTCCACTTGTTTGATACTTTGCCTCAAAGAAAGATCTTGTGTGGTTTATGTTTTTTTGGCATTGAAAATTAGGGCTTAAATGTTATTTTGGTTAAAAAAAAAATTTCTTTCTATTTCAAGAATGTGAGCTTCATGCATCGTTACAAATAGAAGTCTGTGACTGTAAAAAGTAGCTATTTTTACTGTTATTATTTTGGTTTTAGTATAATGAGATCAAAGACTAATATGGGTAAATCTTTTTTTTTTTTTTTTCATGAATGTTGTGTTATTGTTGTTTTTAATTTTTGTAGCAGTAACTTGACTTTGTTGTGTTTTATTTGTTAAAGATTGCAGATTTAAAAATGGGTCAAGATTTAAAGCTGGATTTTGAGAAGTATTGTGTAGTAGATGGAAGTCCTAAAACTGTTCTTGTATCGTCTCGACATTCAAATACCGAAGCGAAAAAGGTTAGAAAGAAACCCAAGTCACGAAACGACGTATTTTTGATTCAAAATAAGGAATTTACAGAAATTAGCTTCAATCGTTATCGTAGTGCATCGTGTAAATCTGTTCCATCGACTAGGTTAGAAGTCGATGAAGCACCAAGAAGGGGTTCGGTGTATCAGAGCTCCAGAGAATTAGGTAAAATGAGTAGAATCAAAGAGCATGAAACTGAAGGTAGGAAAAAGATTGCAGTTTCAAGAAGAAATGCTGCTCCGTTTTCGTTTGAAACAGTTGATTCATTGTGTAGTTCAGATGAGGATAATAGTTCGTTAGGCTCATTTACAAGTTTATCTTTAGGTATGACTACTAGTTCAGTCAACAAAGAGAATCTCTCAGGGAGAATCCCTTTGAACAAATCTTTATCTGCTAAATTAGCAATGCCACAGTCTCCAACCAAAACCGATGAATCCTCCAAAACTCGTTTTAGTCCTTTTAGAAAGATGCTTGACCCCTTCACGAAGTCGAAGTCTCACAAAAGTCATTTGGGTTCTGCCGTTGAAGAACCTGGTGAAGCAATATCATCTTTAAGGAATAGTACTTTAAGAAAGTCGTTGCTTAATGATTTTTCCAACACGGAGGGTGATTCTCAGTCTATCAAGAAAGATTCGTGTAGCTCAATCATGTCATCAACTGCTTCGCCAGCTCACTTAAGCGGCTCCCTTAAAATGAGGAACAAAAATGGGGTTCCTTATTTTGAATTCTCCGTAAAGAATCCACATGATGTTTGGGTGGCAAAGCAATGGAACGCCGGAGATGGTTTCAGCTGGGTATATACATTTCACATGGCTCAGAATAAAAGAAAAAGCAGTGCTAGTGGACGTGGATCTAAAGATCATAGAAGTAAAGAGTTCTTGATGATGGCCCAAATGCAAGTTTCTTGTTATTTATGTACTGAAGTGTTAAATGCAGGTGCTTTCAACAACTCTATGCTTACAGAATTCGTGTTGTATGATCTGGCACGTCCAAGACAATCTGTTGCACAAACGCCTGAGGGCTTGAATACAAAAGAAGATTCAAATGAGGTAATTGATCAAGCGAAAGTCAACATTCAGAGTAATTTGCTTACTTCAAATCCATGGCCTATAGCAGATTTGCATCCAGACCTTGAGTCTGCAGCCATTGTCTTACAGTTTCCATCTGGGAAAAGAGAGAGCTTAAGATACAAGAGAGATGATACAAGAAATGATAATTTGCTTAATCTTTCTCGGGCGGAGTTAGAGGAAAGAAAAACTGACTCTTATTGCTTAACCCCGGCAAAAGTTAGTGTCGTGATCCCATCAGGTAACCATGGTTTGCCAAGCGATGAAACTCACAGGGTCTCGCCATTACTTGAACGGTGGAGATTGGGTGGAAGTTGTGATTGTGGAGGGTGGGATATGGGCTGCCCCCTTCTTGTTTTTGGCAATCCAGATACAAGAAAAGATGAAGCATACGAAAACCGACCCATGGAAATTTTCTTGATGGTAAAGCTTATACTTGATTAAAACTGTTAAAAGTCCATAGTTACTAGGAGTATTTTATGACTAACTTCAGTGTATGATTTATGAGAATATGATTATAATCACATTGATGTGTGTAAAAGATGGTAGGCAAAACTCATATTCCAATTATGCTATGTCGATTGTCGAGTTGTATCATTGTGGTTTAATTTTGAACAATGTAGTCATTGTGACTAGTTTCCTAAACAACAGTGACATCCTTGACTACTGTCCATCGATTCGTAGCGTTTGGATGAACATGTCTAGTATTCACAGGTCAAGTAATTAGTTTTGTATAATCAGTTTTCATACCAGCTGCACAAGACTGATTATCTAATGCTAAACTAAAATTTTATATTTACTCCATCTTCTAACATAAGTGAGAGACTTGTGCTTCCACTTCACACATGTATCCTTTCCGCACAAACTGGTATTTTTGGGTCATTTTATTTAGTGATTCTTTGAATAATCAGTATATGCTAGACCCTTGCATATTTTTGTCTATTATTACAACTTTCAACAACACAAACACTCATCTTCTATAGCCCATAGTATGGGTTTTCTTAAGATACTAATGTAGAATGATTTCTTGTTTTGTATTCTTGGGGCCAGTAACCCTTTCTAGTACAGTTCCTTTTTGGTATTTAATCTCATTTGCTTTTTTAACTGAAGTAGAATAATTTTAATGATACAGGGAACTAAAGAAAACACACCGGCTTTGACCATGAAGTTGACCGAGGGACAGTATGTGGTTGACTTCCACGCGAAACTAAGCTCATTACAAGCTTTCTCCATATGTGTTGCCATATTGCATGACACAGAAGCCTCTATCACCAATGGTGAGGATATGAACAGACAGATGATGCAATGTGATTCATTAAGAGTTTTCATTGAAGACGAAGTCAAACACTTGATTGAGGCTGTGGCAGAAGGCGAGAAAAGAAAACCAAGTAAGAATCTTAATGAAATCCCACCTACTTTTTTAGTTAACCCACCATTTTCTCCAATGTCACGAGCATGAACCGAGAATTGGTGCTTGAAAAGGGTGATCACAAAAGTCCCAATTCTAGTTCGTGGGAGAATTGGTAGTCCCCAAGGAGCTATTGACTTGTTGTAGCAAATAGCCATTGTTTTTGTGAAAATGCAGAAGAGAAATGTACACTTTGTAATAATTAATGAGCAATGTTTACAAAAATGCCGGAATTAAATATTTATTGTTTGGTAACAATTCCGGTAAGTTCAACATTGCTCATTCTTCCAACCTATAGTGTTCTTTTTAGCATTTTCACAAGAAATATGGCTACTTTACCACAAAAAGTCAAATAAAGCGGTTCGATAAGTCAATTGATCCTTCATAGAGCGTCAAACCGAAGCTATGGTTGTGCAAGATTTGAGTTCCGTGTCGGCTCATTACACAAACTTTACAAGGTCCGGAACAGAGAAATCAGATACATGGGAGAAAACAACGCTGTTTATATTGTTGTTTTTTTTATTGGAGGGAGGGAGTAGTCATGAATATCTTTAGGAGATTGTAGTGCAATTTTTTCACTTTTAGTTTTTGTAATTAGGGACTTTTAGTGGTATAGATGAACTGGGAATTATTTCCAGAAAAATGTCCCATTTTGCATCCAGGTTTTAAACCACTCATGGAGGAATATTTGTGTCTCTGGAATGATAAATAAAATCTTGGTCTGTTATACAAACTGTGCAAGTTCTCTCTTGAACAAATGCTTGAAGGCAAGTATTTGGAAATTTGCAATTGTGAATTTTTGTTAATTGTCGTAGAAAAGAGAAAAGTGTTTTGTTTATTCATGGTGGTTTCATGGAAAAGGGGTGTGGTCTTCACAGGGTAACATTTTATGGTTAGGAAAAGGATTCGGAAACGGCCACAGTATACCCCAATTAGGCCGCATGCATCTGTGTGCTCTCCAAGAAAGACTGATACATCTGTGTGCTCCAAGGATTCGGAAACGGCCACGGTATACCATTCACAGGGTAACATTTAGGACAAAAGCCTCGTCCGTATATCATTTGTTACATGAAATTTACTAGGTTTACCAACTATGTATTTTCATAATAAATTTAATGTAGTTGCCGGACAAAGAATTACTCCACTATTATTTTGTTTTCCTTTATTTAATCATAATAATAATAATGACATTCATTTCACTTGTCATGAATATATATAAAAGTAATAACTATAATAATAAAGAGCCTTTTAAATATGTATCTAAAAGGGTTTGTTGGTGGATTTAAGATTGTCACACAGCTCAATATTAGATTTAAGTATGGTCATTAGTGTTTCTAATTGGTTCATGTTATCGTATAGTTAGGATGATCTTAAAACTTTCATGTATTTTCTTGCTTTTTTTTTTTTTTAACTTTCTTTTGATTATGGGTTATTGGGTTTATCAACATATTATATTTTGTTTTTCGCCAAAAACAAAAATAAATAAAGGGTGTGTTTGGAGTGTTGGTTTTAAAAGAAAGATATAAGAATATGTATGAAATATATAGTGTTTGTTTAATTGTTTAATTTTAAAAAATAGAAATCAAACCCGTAAATCTGAACATATATTAAACCCAAATGGTACCGTAGGTTCACATTACCGTATGCCAAGATTCAAACAAAACTCTCCTAAATGTGGAAATTACTTTTACCTTGTTAAAAGCGCCAAAACAAGTAGAGATATATGAAGGGGTCTGGTAAACCGACTAGCTTTTTTAATAACCTGGCCACCTCTTTAGCATCGACGTCGCTGTTAAAGGTATGGTATGGATAGACGTGCAACAATCACAAGCATTAATGGCATGCGTCAGATCCGTACCTCCCATTTAGTAGCGATGTCGCTGCTGAAAGTCTGGTACGGATGTACGAACTACTGTTTGCACGTGAGTGGAATCCTGTCAGAAAGTACATGGCTTTCAGCATATACATTTAATACTCTTCAATGGACAAAAGAAATTTTTTTCTTTAAACACACGGTACGGATGATTTCCCCGTATATTCAATAATACTAGTTGATAAGGCTAAAGATAAATGGGCTTGGGAATGGTCCTTTACTCCGTTGTACCGTTTCTTAATTACTTTAATCGGGGTATAGCATTAACTTTAACTTTCATTGTAACTTTAAGCTGCATGCAAAAAAATAATATCCACCAATAATGATATACACATGACAAAAAATGGCAGCTAATGCTCATTTCAACAAAAAGAATTGTTACCCCTTTCTTCAAAATCCTAATATATCTTATAGGCACATCTTTTGGCATCCCTCTCTTTACATGTATTATGCACTCAAAATGAATTTCTAATCTAAAATCTATGACACCTAAAAGAATCAACATAATCACCACCGTCATACAATACCCAAAATTAGGGTCCTCGAAGTCAACCAAAAATGTTTCAAAGGCAAACAACCTGTTGTATATCAGCTAGGCAATGTACGAACCCTTAGATTAAGATTCGACTTGAGTAGCTTCCAAAGAAAATAACTTTTTAAATGACTCATAAGATGCAAAGAAAAGTGCTCCCTGAGTCATGTACATCGCCAATCTTGGAGTCAAACCCCTGATTATTACAAATAAGATCCATCTTCCCATTAGTAAAATGCAAGAATATCAAAGAACGGGATTGTGTAAGTTGTTGAATCAATACTGTTTAGAGGTGAATACCTATATAGACCTTTAAAGCCTTCATGTTGGGCTATATCTCTGAAAGTGTTATACACACCATTATAGCGGTTGACGGATCCGGGTATCTATGCGAAAGCCACCCCAGTTAGTAACGATCTAAAATGATAATGGCAGCTCACTCATAAAAAACAAGTTTAAAGTCTCCATTATGTGGGTCACATCTTTTACTTGTTCAAGTGAAGTAAACGACAATCAAAATCACATCTTCATTCTTGTGACATATAAAAGGGACCATAATAGGAGTAGTAGATAAAGTAACTACATCAAAAGGAGTTGTAAGCAAATACATACCTGTGTTTGCAATCTCGTCTTCACCACATCAAAAGGAGTTGTAAATAAAGCAGCAGTAGATCCAGCTAATCCTCCGCAAAATAACTATAAAAAAATACAATATAAAAACTTTAATAATGGATTAATCAAATTGTATTACCAAGACTTGAGAAACACGCAACCAGATCTTTTTCAACACAAAATGTAGTTGCCCTCGTTTGATTACACTTGTTTTTCATTTTTTGTAATATAAATGGTCTTGCTGTCTCTGTTTGGCAACAAAATCAAAATGTGTTTGGCAACGCCATCAAAACGTATTTGGCATTTGGCAAGACTGTCTCAGTTTTCAAATAACAAGATGAATAGAAAAATAAAACTATGTTTCATTTGTTCTGAACCCCAACCACACTTGATTCGAATACTCAACACGTACTGTAGTTCATTAAGTTTTTGTAGCAGTTAACCAACAGCAACTATGATACATATACTGCAGCCTAGAAAGATATGCAATTGAACATAATCTTAATTCAAAAGAAATACGATGCTTGGGATCACTTAATAGTAGAAAACAAACCGTTGATATTGTGGTTGGCTGAGCATGTAGCTGCTGTGAAGAGACCATCACATTCTTTAAACTTTCATATGTATAGAACTGCCGTCATGAGTTTCAAAAGTAAGTATGAAAAACATCGGCTATAAGATATAAGTACGAAATGAGAACACAACTTAAGTCAAACTATCTAACCTTGATGATAGAATGGGGAACATTCCTACAGAGTACAGCTCCCCACCCATTGTATAATGATAAAAAGCCTCCTTTCCCTACGATTCCTAACAAGGCATTCCTGTGAAACACACGATGAAATAAAATAAATAAGCTCATCAGAAAAACCATATCAGATGAAAACAGAAATGAGTTCAAAGTCACTTATACTTTCTGATTTTATTGCCAGAGTTATATTGCACTAAGCATATAAAGATTATAAACAAACAACACACAAAAACACATATATGATTGTGAAGTCAAACATTAAGAACAGGACTATAAAAACTTGCATCTGCTGCTTTATTCTTTCACTTGGAGTAAAAACAAATGAAGTAGCAACACTTGCACAGCCTCCAGCCACGCAGTGGGCCAACGAGTGATATTCCTGCAATATTGTAAAGTCTATGAAAACACATAGAAACACTTTTCAAAGGCAAATTTTTATTGTAGACACTGCATTTAACATTAGACTATATAATAAAGGCATTTGTACAATGCACATGTAACTAAACTACTAAAGGAAGTATACAAAAGAAAATCATTTACCTTGGCCAAAAGAGGAAGCAAAGCCCCCTTTACCGATTCATAACTGAAAGTATAAATTGCTGAAATTGGTGCTGAAGAAGCAATATTGCTTGTAATTCCACGGTAAAGTCCAGATAAACCTGAAAATAAGGTTATAAACTCATAATCAGTTTATTGCAGGCTCTTCAATAAGAACATTGTAAGAGTAAAGCCATCCTTGGTTCCTCCACATACCTCTTTCAGATATTATTGATCTGCCGATATATTGAATAGATCTTTGTTCAGTATGGCCAGACTGAATGACAGTCTTAACTGTATCCATCGGATGCAAACACAGACTGACAAATACACCAGCAAATGCTCCAGCATAAGCATGTTCTTGCTTTGCAAGTCCAAACTGTGGTTTATATAGTGATGATGGAAAGATCTGCACAGCAGAATTTTCCTGATTGACAAAATGACTTTGATGACCCTCTATGGACTCACATAAGTCATCCTCTTTCTCCTGTCGGGATTTTAAATAAGAACTCATAACTGAACCACTATCATCTGCTTCTGTATCCTGCATAGAATTCAGAAGATAATCCAAGCACAAAGACGTACATTCCGTCTTTGTTTTTAATATATTGCTTGTATCTTCCTGTGACGTGGATTCCTGAGTGTTGGCTACTCCATTGTAGCCGACATCATTTATTGTAGTCATACCATTATCAGTTCTAGTAGCGTCATCTGGAGCGTTTCCTTCAACACTAATTGTTTCTCCAGCTAAATAGCAGTAATCCGTTCTATTTTTACAATGCTCAGTTGGTCTCGGAAGCTGTATCGTGCTCATCCATACATACATATTTTGCAATCCATATGAGATCCTTACACTAGAAACCCTTTTTTCTGGGCCAGATAGGTTCGTCGTGCCAGAACGAGTATCCAGGCATCTCAGAGAATTATGGTAAATTTGACTGACACTGTCGCAATCAAAAGAAGAGAGCTTTTCGGTTACATGTAAAAAGCCTAAGGTCTTTTGCACATTTGCTGTGGGTAAAACGTGACTATCAGCTTTTAAACCGACCGAGACATTCTGACCCTCAGAAGAAATAGATCCAACGATATATCCATTCTCCGCTGGATAATAAAAAGTATTTTCTTTCTGAAGGCTATCATTGTTTTGTGTTGATTGCCTATGACGTAAAACAGGAAGAGACGAGGTGGCAAAATTCCATAATTGGCCAGCTCCTGATATGAGATCAGCTGTGCATACTATAGATGGCATTGATTCAGTTTGGTTAGCAGGTTTTTTGGTATTATCATTAGAAGTGGGAGCATAATCTTCAGGGGGGACATCCACAAGATCGAAAATAGCTCCTTCGTGAGGGTTATATCTATAATTGATGGATGGTTTATCATTTTTACGAGATCGAGCTCCCTTAGTCATTAGTGTGATACAATTCAAGAATCCCCTTTGAGAAGAATAATTGTAGAAGGAGAAATACAACTGCAAAATGAAATCACATCATAATCAATCTTACTAAATTTATTAGTAATATACATATAGGCAAATCAAAATGTTGGTAACTTATTGCACATAAAACTTTTCTTTATCAAAAAGACAACAAATGTCATAAATAGCATCAACGTGCACCACTTAAATGAGTCTTTGCATCCTACTGTAATTTTACGAATGTTTGTCACTCCCCCTCCCTCTCTCTTCTGCATTCTAAATAAAAGCAATAAACGGCATTAAGCAATAAGCTATTATCTCACTCACCACAAAAGGGAGAATAACCATCCATGGTACAGATAAACATGGGGTTGCCTAAAGGGATTTAAACACACTCAGAGTAATCTAGGTCTGAAATTAAAATCTCTGTGTGTAAAACGGATGAGGTTTTCCTATTCAGATGTATGCGGTGTAACCGAGGTATCCTGTGACTATTCCCAAACCCTTTCCCTGGCCAGTGGCCACCCCTAAGATGTGAGTCACGGGTAGCCACAAATTCTCACCCCTCACGGGTACACATTCTATATTTCCTAACAAGTTATCATTAAACCTCATATAGTCAACCTCCAATGACTCCAATAGCAGAACCACAAGATCAAGTTCATAGGTCTTATATGTGTCAACTTCACATTTTGTATGTGTCAAACTTTCAATTCGTTGCTCTTATATGTATCTGACCATTGACGTAAACAAAACAAAAAACACATACAATATGAATGAATTGGAGGTTAGATACACACAATAGACGATAATAAAAGTTGGATACGCACAATAGCAAACGAGACAAGTTCGATGCACTTTGTGCATGTAACCCATAATCCCAATATATATATATATATATATATATATATATATATATATCGTTCCAATCAAATACTTCCAACCTTAAAATAAGAATAGGGTGAAAACACTCCAAAATTCCATTTTGATGCATTAAAAGACGATAAAACAGAAAGTGTGATTTTCTCGATTTTGACGGATCAATGTATTGTTAAACACTTGAATAATGATAATTAGTTATACACTATGTTAATTTTATGGACTTATAATGCATCAAAATGAATTTTTTGAGTGTTTTCATTGTTCTTATTATAAGGGTGTTCTCACTGTAAAGCCACCCTATATATTGTACATAAAATATATATGCAGTAAAGCAGGTCAAATCCTAGGGAATATATAAATCACAAAAAATGTCAAATGCACAGCTGAATAGATTAACACCACATATATAATTAAAGCTTAAAACCGGAAAGTGAGATTCGAACCTGAGAGCTCGGATGTTAACCACTAGGCCACTCGAATCTAGTTATCTAAGTAGTAATGACATAAATTATATCGAATGAAAAAAAAAAATCACAGACATGTAATCAATGATACTTCATATAATCCAGATATTCTGTATTCAAAAATTCCCAATAAAAGTATTTTAAAAAAAAGAAAAAAGAAGAAGTTGGAAGAGTAACCTGTATGGATTATCGGATTGCGATGAAGATTGGAGCAGCAGCATAGGATTTGATGTTATTATTATTAGATTCATTTTATTGAAGAAAGTTTTCTTAAAAATAAAAATTAAGTGTGTGTGGGTTTAGTGGAGGTTTTGATTAGTTTTATTTTAGTAGAATGTAAGGAAATCTAGAGGATGGTAAAGGTAACCCGTGTATTTCACAGTTACAAAGGGATGACAAATATCCAGAATAATTAAAACCGAACGAACCGAACTGAACCGGTATCAATAATGAAAGTTGAATTGACAGGGATTTGGTTTCGGTTCTTGATTCGAAAAGAGTTCAGTTTTGGTACTGGTTTGATATCGGTAAGCCAAACATAGATACCAAACTAGCATGGTACCGCGCAATGCGGCGACGACGGCGGTGTGGTGGTGGCGGTGATTGATGGTGATGGCGGGGACTATTGGTAGCGGTGTCGAGTGGTGTAGTTTGATGTAAAATGTAATTGATGTAAAAGGTGGATATTTTAGAAGATAAGGGTTTAGGGTGTAAATAAAAGATAAGGTTTAAGATGTAAATTAGTTCATTAAGGGCAAATTGGGTAATTTCTTATAACTCCTTCAAAAAAAAGGGTTCATTAAGGACAATTGAGTCATTTCGCATATCTTTTTTTCAACACTTTCTAAAAACAAGAGGGGTTAGAATTTTTATAAAGTAGTATAGATATAGTTATGTTTTTGTTTTCATTTAAACTTTGATGACGGGAGTTACACTCAGTGGCGGATCCATGTGGAGAGCAGGGTATGCAAGTGTGGAAAAAAAAATTAGTGTTAAATTTTTTTTATATATATAAAATTAATTTTTTTTACTAATAGTGCATATCCTATAAAAAATAAGTGCATACCCTAAGTAGACATAACATACCTATTTGACTAAAAAACGCAATTTCAAAAATATTATTAAATTTTGCATACCCTGCTATATTTTCCTGGATCTGCCACTGCTGACGCCTACTTGGCTCCTACGTGATGCCTACTTGGTTCCTACGTGACACCAACCGGTTACATCAAAACGACAGAATAACGAGTTCATTACATACAATGAACACCCGAGTAGTTCATTACATAACATAAACATTCGTGTTTAGTTCATTACATTCAGGAACACTAATCCCTATTATATGTCAAAATACATCAAATAATAACAGCAATACCTAATCATACAGATATGCAACGTAAGGGAGGTGAGACGAAATCAATCATATAGTCATACTCATATACAAGAATACTATAATGCTTCCGGAAAGACATTCAGTTTAAGAATAGTTGTCACTTAAAGCTTTCGTTGATTAAGAAACAGTAGATGTACGTGGTGTAATTTATGTTAACTCACTTTATGAGCACATCATTGATCTACAAGACTATTATGCCGTGTACGTCTTCATCTTAATTAATACGAGTAGTCATCAAGAATATTATACTGTTCAATCATATCAAAGAACAAGACTCGATCAAGCCAAATGAAACCAAACTTGCAAGTTACTAAAGAGACCACACCAAAGCAAAAACTAGATAAAAAATTAACTACAATTTAAAAAAAAAAAAAAAAAAGAAGGCTACATTTTGCAGGTATTTTCAACCCTGATATATCTCCATCTTTACATAAATGCAATGTTTTCATGACCGGACCGGAAGGCGAACCGGTCTCCTTACCAGTTACTGGTCGGACAGGTCGGATCGGTCGGACCGGATTAGAGAACCGAAAACATTAAAAATATAATATATAATTATTTATACACTTTAACCTATAAAATAATTTAAAACTTTTGATGTGCCTATCACACCTTTAAAAATATTGATATATAATACCTATTAAAAAAATCAAAAAGAAAATAAAAAGATGATATATCTATACTACCTATTAAAAATTATAGGCCCTGTTGAATGTTACATGATGCGAATTTACCCTTTTGCCCATTATCATACACGATCATTCTCTCAAAAACCTTCCAATTTCTCTGTAGCTCCTCCCTCTCAAAACACCCCTCCCCCCCAAAATTGACTCTTCCCGGCCGCCATCACCACCTTCAATCACCACTCTTGATCCGGCGACCCCTTCCCCATGTCTCTTCCTCATAGAGTCGCCGGCACCACCATCCATCAATCTACAATCATAGGGGAAAACCCAATCCATCGCCACCACCAACACCGCCGCCATCAATCTTTGTCCTCTTTAATATATTTTTCACCACCACCGCAAAGAAATTAACACTGCCACCATCAATCTTTGTCCTTTTTAATATACTTTTCAAATTATTATTTTTTAAATTATTATTTTTCAATTTATATCTTCTTACTATTTTGTTTTATTTTTCAGATCTGGGCACCAACACCGACGTCCTTAAATTGGTATGAATCTTTCTATTTTTAATTTATTTTTGTTAAATAATCAAATCATGAAGTAGTATAGAATTACAATCATGGCACCAACACCACCGTTATTAAATTGGTATATATATATATATATATATATATATATTTTGAATTAATAACTCTTTTTGTTAGATTGATGTTTTTAATTTGTAGTAGCAGGTTCAGGGTCAAATGGAATTTTAATTGTTTGTGATCTAAATGAAATTTGTATTCTGCAGATGATGAGGAATCAATTCGTGTTTCCTGGCTGGTATATTAACTTGAAGTTTAAGTATTATGTGGACTACATTCATGTGATCTTAAGTATTGTTTATTTCTCACATTTATTTGTAGGATACTCTATTGATCAGGTAATATTCTACTGGCAATTGATTATGGGAACACGATGTAATATTCTCAGGTATTTTCACTTTTATTTATTTGTATATATATTTTGCTGTAACTTGATAATGGGAACACGATGATGGTGGTTGCAGTTTCATTTACGGCGTAATTTTCTTATTTTAGGAAGAAAAGGTTTGAAACTTTAGTTGTTTATGATGGTGGCTGTAGTTTCATTTACGATGATCGGATGATGGTGGCTGTAGTTTCATTTATGGCGTAATATACCATTGTGTGTGTTGTCTTTTGTTGATCGATATGTCAACTGGTAAGAAATATTTTAGTTTGTATGTGTTTTTTTTTACACATGCATACATATGCTTCTATACTTTCAGTTTTGATTTGAGATGTAGATGCTATATACATTATACAACTATATATAATTGTAGTTACATAAGATTAATTAAATCCACCGATTAACAAAAGGAAACCCGGCGTAGCTTTACCTTGGACCAATATGCCTTACTATTATATGCCTCAGGTTCAGGGTCAAATGGAAGTTACAGACAGAGAATGGGTTGATTTGTATTATTGGACACTAAACGGCAGTACCAAATTTCGTGTATGTAGAAATCGAAAATATTGGATGTTGATTCATGGTATTTTACAGGAATTTTGGTAGGAAAATGTGGTCCCCGCTAAAGAAGCTTTGGCTATGGGAAGTGAGGAAGAAGCTAAGAAATATGAACCGACATCAACACATAAGCTTATGGGATTGGTGATCTAAAAGAGCAAAGAGTTGGCCAGTGGCTCAAAGCTTCTATGTCGAGAAATTGCAGGACATATTGAATTCGTCAGGTGATGCTATTGCTTCATTTTACAGTAACAAAGCTTCTGTTAGAGTTGGCAAAATGAGTGGGTTGGGTAACTGGTTGAACCATGTTGACCTCATGAGTTTGATCAAGAACAAGTCAAAATCCATTGAACAATAATAGCTAAACGGAATGATTGGAGTAGATTTATAATGATTTTCAACCGCAGATTCAAATTATAATCCTAAACTTCTTGCATCACATAACAATTTTGCCAGGTGAAAAGAAAGAAAAAGAAACCGAAAGATGGATGTTTTCGGCTCAAAGGGAACCTCATGGGCTGATCAGTGGGACTCGGTGCAGGATTCCCCGGCTAATGGGAAGGACAGGAAGGTGAAAGGTGGGTCCGTGAAGAGCAAAGGTGCATTGAAGTTGATTTTCATGCTTGCGTGGATGAAGAATCTTGGAAAGAAATTTGACAAATAATCAAAAAAACATTATTTTTTTTGTAAAATATATGTTCATGATTCATTTATTTGTGAAACTCTCTGAAAGATCTAAAATGATCTCCGACAAAGTTAGTTCATCGTTTGTCTTTAGATTCGTTATTTCTACTTGTGATCTTCTTCATGTCCATGTGAACCATAGAATGTAAATGATGATTTATCATGTGGAAAACTGGATCATCAAACAAATCCGTGGCCATATTGGGTACAAGCTACTACTATAGTTGTATAATTTAATTATTATTAATATTGTTATGGGATACATAGAAGGGGTGCCATGTAAACGTTAAAGTTTACGAACCGAACCAAACCAAACTTGAGTAAGTTAACTGTAAAATGTGATATGGTTTTGATTTTGGAATTCGGATGATTTGTATGATGTAATTTGGCATTCGTTTATTAAGATGATAGGCGTATTTTCTCAAATATCTAACAAAGTAGAAATTCTGATCTTGGTTTACAAGATAAAGTTAGTATAAACGTTAATTTAATCTGAATATACAAGTTTTAGGTTTTAGCTTTACCACGTCGAACACCAGACCTATCGGAGAGATGCCAAAGCAGTACCCTTTTCAGAATTAACTTCATACATACGACTGCACTTTCAAATTTCACCTCTACCTTTACTACTCTGCAGTCTGCATGCTACCAATTAGTATTCTACTATATAGTCCAATAGTCCATGTGTTTGTTTGTACATTCACGCAACAAAAAGTAAAGACGCTTTTTAGAGGTGCCGCCGCAACGCGCGGGTATCATGCTAGTAATACTTAATATTTCTTTTAGACAATTGAGTACCTTTTAGACAATTGAGTACAGTCAGGGGTGTAATCGAGCCGAGTCGAGCCGACACAGTGCCAAGCTCGAGCTCGACTCGATTAAAAACTCGAAGCTCGACTCGAGCTCGACCGAGCCTTTATTTTCAAGCTCGAGCTCGATTTACTAATCGACACTTTCGAGCTCGGCTCG
>JAOXNX010000001.1:29151496-29167817 GCA_028566075.1 Solidago caesia
ACCTTTGCATGGGATGAGGTTCGAACCCATGACCTCTGTCTCCAGAGGTCAGGGTGATAACCACTGAACCAAACCATATTGCTTTTCTATAAATGTGTTTTATCAGTAGGAAAATGCATATGATATACTTATTTTGTAATTTTTTTTTTTTAGATATTTATATTATACAACTGTAATAATCAAATAAGTTTTTTAAAACATAATTTCAAACACCTTTTAGTCTCCTATCAATTAATATCACACGTTATTATATGTCATAATATTTAAACATTTTTTTTTGTTAAATTTAGTATGATATCTACATTTTTGATATTAGGGGGAAAAAATTTATAATCATCATATAATATTCTGTAAAAACTATTTAAATATACAAAATTCTAACTTTCAAAAGTAATGATCCTTGCACAAATTTTTTTATTAAACACAAAAATACATGTATAACTTTACTTATATTGCATATATTTGTGTGTATGATAAAAAAAATTTAATAATAAAGATGCCTCTTTTCAAAAATTAACAAAAAGTAAATCTCTAAATAAAGGCTGGTCATATTATTATCAATCAATAAGACAACCAATAATGTCATGACACTCTGTAGCGGATAATAACACAAGACACAAACAAACAATTCAGAATCTGTCAACAACATCCATCTGCAGCATTTTCCAGAATTAACAGACTATACTTAAACATTATTATCATCTTAACCAATCATTAAATTCCATAATCAGAAAATTACTAAACTAACCAAACACCCATTAATCTTTATTAACTTCAAAACCACATCCTCACCTATAAAACACCCCTCCCAATCTTCTCTCTTCACAAACTCACCTCTAGCACAAAAACAAAGTGTGTTTATACATACATACATACATACAAACAGAGAGTACATCTTTGCTTGAGCAAAAAAAATGGAGGGAAAGGAAGAAGATGTGAAGCTAGGAGCAAACAAGTTTCCAGAAAGGCAGCCCATCGGGACATCTGCTCAAGATAGGGACTACAAGGAGCCACCACCAGCACCTTTGTTTGAGCCAGGGGAGCTATCCTCATGGTCTTTTTACAGAGCTGGGATTGCTGAGTTTATTGCAACTTTCTTGTTTCTTTATATATCTGTTTTGACTGTTATGGGTGTGGTCAGATCTCCAACTAAATGTGGGACAGTTGGTATTCAAGGGATTGCTTGGGCTTTTGGTGGTATGATCTTTGCTCTTGTCTACTGCACTGCTGGTATCTCAGGTATATATATATTTTTTCACCAAATACTTCACTTTTTTATTTCTTCAATTTTGTTTTATTTTTTGTTGAAAATTTGTATAAAGTATGTTTTTGTGGTTTTGAGGTGATTTTTTGGTTTATGTTAAAATTAAGGTTAGTGATTAGTACTTACTAATTTAGTCTTTGCCATATTTCCACCAAAATGCTTGAAATTATTCATTGAAATCTCCTTCAAGTGTGTGCTTTTGGTGTTCTCAAGTGAGATTTTAGCTTTATTTTCACTTTAAGCCAAGTAATTTGTGACTAATATAGATTTATTTAAGTGATTCTTTAACCTATTTGGGCCTGCAGCAGTGCAGCCTACTAGTATCTATAGTAGTAAATCTTTATTAGATTACCTACTCAAATTCTCACAAAAAGTAGTGCTTCTTGATGGCATGCTTGCTAGTTCATTTCTATACTTTGTATACAATCTTAAAGATTTTGAGTTTTTTCTTCTTTTATATGCACCTACTTTGAAAATCCACGTTTGGTTGTTTGGTCTCCTTTTTCACAAACCCTCTTAAGATTTTAAGCTTTTAACCCTAAGTGTTTCAATAATGTATTCCGGAAGCGGTCTTTCTACCTTCGGATAGGGGTATGACTGATTAGATCTCACCTCACATATAACTTGTTCTTTGCGGGATTGTTTACCGTTATCGTTGTTGTTTTAATAATGTAATTCTCTGATATATTTCTTTCAAGATTCACTAACCCTCTTCATCTTTTGAACTAAAGTTTCAATCTTTAGTCTTTACATGGATTTTTATTAAATATGTTGTTGATTGATTGACATAAAACAGGAGGGCATATTAACCCAGCCGTGACATTCGGTTTGCTATTGGCAAGAAAACTGTCTTTGACCAGGGCAGTGTTCTACATGGTGATGCAGTGCCTTGGAGCCATCTGTGGTGCTGGTGTGGTCAAGGGATTCCAGGGTGATACCCGATTCACCACTTTGGGTGGTGGAGCAAATGTTGTAGCCCATGGTTACACCAAGGGATCAGGTCTTGGTGCTGAAATTGTTGGCACTTTTGTTCTTGTTTACACCGTCTTCTCCGCCACTGATGCCAAAAGAAGTGCTAGAGACTCTCATGTTCCTGTATGTATATTCTTGCCCTTATAGATTAACAAAATAAAAACATGAAAAACTCGAACTTGACGTTGATATTTTAATGTAGCTTTTGGCTCCTCTTCCAATTGGGTTTGCGGTTTTCTTGGTTCATTTGGCTACCATCCCCATCACCGGAACTGGAATCAACCCTGCAAGAAGTCTTGGAGCTGCGATTATCTACAACAAGGACCACGCTTGGGATGACCATGTATGTTGTTCATTTCATAAAGATTTCATTTACATTCATTTCACTAATTCAATCCACACATTGTTGATCACTATTACTTAATCTTTGCAGTGGATCTTCTGGGTTGGTCCCTTCATTGGAGCTGCACTCGCTGCCGTGTACCATGTGATAGTCATCAGAGCCATTCCCTTCAAGAGCAGATCTTAATTTCCTTTATTTAAGTACGGATTGTTGTTCTCTATTAAATGTGGAGTTTTTTGTTCTTCTGTTCGTTCCCTGTTAATGAATGTGTGTAAATTATTCACCCAATCCGGTTTCATTACTTTCTTCTTTGTTGTTAAAAACTTTATAAGACCCTGCAAGGAAGATTATGTTTTTGAGACGAATTCATCTGTTGTACGATTTTCTTTATTTCTGCTTAACTTTTGTGTTTGGGAGTGCGATTGTTGTACGATTTTCTTTATTTCTGCTTAACTTTTGTGTTTGGGAGTGGATAATAGGACGGCCAACCCAAGGAGTGGGTTCAAACCCAACACAACCCATCCTGCACTCAAAACTTTGGGTTGTCAAATTCAATGAGCCAACATACTAGGGCAAGACTGACAACCCAACGGGTGAGCCAACAAGCTTTAAAGCTTATGTGTGCTATTGTGTTGATGTTACTTCTTTGCAACATCTAAGACACACAGTATGGCTACAAAATCACACAAGCAAATAATGACCTATTCTTGTGGATCGTATAATCACTTTTTCAAAAACAATTATTTGAACTTGATTCTGTCAGGCTATCACTTTGGATAATTGAAAGATATATCTTGATTTTGACACAAAATTTGGAACTCGACCGCAAAAGAGTCTCCAATCTGTGTTTGCATATTTTCATATATAGGCTATCCAAAATTATGAACGTTTACATGCCCAAGCTAGATGGGTCATAAGTCAGTTGTTGATCTGCATCAACCAACATTGATAGATGTTGCCAACTTCAGTCAGCTTGTCATTACACTCGCTGATTTTTACATTCTATGACAATGATTTATTTGTTTGCAGCTGCTGCCCTAGGACCGTGCAAGGGCCATGGCACCCTTGACCACCACTATTTTGGTTCCGAGAGTTTAATCACTTATAAGAGCTTGTACTCTGGGCACATCAAATTCAACTTAAAATACTTTAATTACACTAAAATAACTCGGATATGGTAACCACATCATACCTAAAACTTGAAGCTCTTTAAATAAAGTTGAAAATCATTGGGGAAACCTACTTCTCAGAAACAGGTTATTCTAGAGAGATTGCCGCCTTACGATTTACAAAAGCAGGCTGATTTTGTATTTCTATTAGTTTCAATTAACATGATTTGGGTCCTATCTAGAAACTCATAAAATAACACAGCTAAAACTTGTCTTGATAAGAGTAAGTGACTAATCATGTTTCGTATATCATTATAATACAAACTTAATCTTTCATTCAATATGATCCTTATACAAACATCAACGATCCTTGTTCCAATTACCTTGTTCCAATTACCATGCCTTATACAAAATTACAAACATGCCAACAAACAACACAAAAACTATAAAGATGCTCAACAATGTAACAAAAAGATTGTTTACAAAGGATTTGTCACCTGATTACTTTGGTTGAGTCAACTCTAAGCTGAAGTCCCACAATTTCTTGGCCAATTCTGGATCATCCACATATTTGCCTGCTTTTGATATGTTACTGTCAGCAAAATACTCACCACTAACGCCCTTCACTTGTGGATGCAATGCTACATAGCATGAAGTCGCAGCTCCTTGTGGAATATTCTTCATGAAACTGAAAAGTATCCGGCTGAAGACAGAGGCGATAACCCCTTGATTACGTGTAAGATTTGTTTTGATAACTCCAGGATGTAGCGAATTCACAGTCACATTTGCGCCTTCTTCCTGATTTTACAAAGATAAAAGTGAATTCATGGGTTAGCTCAGAAAATCAAATGTTTCTATTCTTTTCCAAGGGTAACAACTTAAGTCACTTTTTTTTCCAGGGAAAATCTTTGTTTCCCCCATAATGATCGTCAAACTTTCTAAAATTACGATTATAGGTAATATTCAACCTTGACCACATGTAGCGAGTTTCTCAGTGCCAGGTCAAAGTGACAAACAAAGTCAACATGGCCATAAGCAACGACACGTTAGTGGATTTGACTTGAAACCTATATTACCTTACATTGAATTTTTTGAAAGTTCCAGGGTTTTTGATGAAACCCGGAATTAGAAAATGGGACCAAAGGTACACGTCTGTTTACACAATGACCCTATTTCTTATTACTGGAGTATTGTATCACATCTTAAGTGATCCACAAACAAAAAATGTTAAAAAAAATCACCTTGAGGCGCCTTGCTAGCTCCTTAGCGTGCAATGCATTAGCAAGCTTCGACTGCCCATAAGCATAGAAAGCACTATAGCTGAAAATCAAGAAAAGCCAATGAAATACAATGTGAACTTGGGTACAATTTCATATGTGGCCTGAATCAGTTATTAATAGTATACTAATAATAATATATAAACATACCTCGTTTCGTCGTTGATCTTGTCAAATCTAATTCCTTCGCTGTATGACATCTTATGAAGCTCAGAGGAAAGAATAACTATCCTTCCCTCCTTTTGGCTTTTATTTGCAGTCTTTTTAATGGTATCCAACAACAAGTTTGTCAAAAGGAAATTACCTAAACCAAAAACAAAACATGATATCTTTAAAGATACTTTAATTATTGTTCTGCACTGCATTTACAAAACACTAACATACCGATATGGTTGGTTGCAAATTGCAATTCAATGTTGTCTTTTGAAAGAGTGAATGGAGGAGACATGATCCCTGCATTGAGACTGGTTGAATAAAAGAGGCGATGAAATTAGTCTGTAAAAAGCTTTCAAATATTAAAGTCTTTAAACTTTGATCAAAGAAACTTTTTATACATTAGGATGTTTAAAGGAAAGTCCTTTGAAATGTAGTCAGATGCGAACTGTCGTACAGATGCCTGTGAGCTTAGATCCAACTCCATCACATCGAGTTTTGCATTCGGGATTTTCTCACAAATGCTTACTTTGACTTTTTGACCAGCATCAACATTTCTAACTGCCATGATCACATGGACCCCGCGTAAGGCAAGTACACGGGCTGTTTCTAATCCAATGCCACTTGTAGCTCCTAAAAATCACATAGATATTGTCTGTCAGATTAGCCATATTAAAGTTAAAAAACCCTATATATTTTAGTTTGATTAGCAAACCAACAAAACTTAACATAAATTTGTTATTAAGGGTATATATGATATTCTCCCTTTAAACTTCAGCATGATCTTATTTGCAAATCGATATAATATTGATGATCTCACAACAGTATACGTATTATCAAAGTAAAAACACAAACTAAAAATCGATTGTGGGAGATCCATGGTGTTTGACTTTCTTTGAAATTCAACCATGTTCTTGAATCTATTGCTGCACAACCTCTTGGTTATAAAATCAGATTTAGGGGAAAGTGAAGGACCAACAGCTGTCTAATGGATGTTAGTATGCATTATGAAAAAGTTCATGAAAATACTTAAGTTTTTCTCATCTCCATCTTACTCATATCCTCAATCAAAATTACCATCGACAAACTTACAGTTAGAGTTTTATGTTGGAATAGGTAGTCAAATGTAAAACTGATCACGAGATTGGTATGTTCAAAAATTTGTTGTTGTAACAAGTTCTGCAATGGACCAATCCATCAATAGATGGAGTGGTACCCGTTACCAATGCAGCTTGGGCCCACATGTGAAGTTGAGAGACGCACGTTCAATCCTTAGGGATGCCCAAATCATGTGGGTATTAAGTGAAGATATTCACCAGCATCAAAAACCTTACGGGGAGGTCATGATGGGGATCTAATGTGGTTCCGGGGACAGGGTGCCCTCCTTTACCCTTTTTTACAAGTTTTGCAATGGCTAATTTCTGTTGTTATAATAGTAGTCCTGTTTCTGTCAGCATACAATGATGTTCTATAGTCCATTATCAACAAAATATGGGTCAAAATGAATAAGCCTCAATACAGTCAAGTCAGCTAAGTCAAATGTAAAAGAGTAGCGCCAAATTCTGTTAGTAGTTAGTGTGAATAGTCCACACAGCTTATGGTAATTGGTCAGGCCAATAGTTGAGTCAACTAGGAAGTCTATATATAGCGGTAACAATTTTGTAATGTTCATCTCTATTTGAGTGATCAACTAAATACCAATTTTCCCCTCCGGCTGTTATCGAGTGAAATTAAGGTTTAAATTGGTGCTGTTCTCTAATCGAAAGAGATTAAAATGATTTTCATGAAAACATCTTAATCTATATTAAATCACATCACCTTCTTTCCAACATCCTAACGATTTCCAAGTTGGTTTAGTGGTAAACCTGTCTGTTTCAGATGAGACCCGGGTGCAAAAACTCCTTGGGTAAAGGATCAGGCGAGTACAAATTAGGCCGCATCATTATAGCCAAAGGTTAGATTTCTCCCCTAGTAGTCTAAACAAGAATTGCTTTCCGTTTACCCTCTTTTCCACATCCAATGCCCTTTTTTTCTCACACAATAACAAAACCTCTTACACCACCACCACTCAAAAATTGACATAAACCGCCAAAAAGAACTAAATGGCTGAAAACTATTCGCCGTAGCCACGTTACACGGATATCATACTAATTTGTTGTAGAAGACTTGAAGAACTTAGCCTTATTATAACAGTTGGTCTTTTTAATAAATCAAACAACACATTCCCATTAAGAAACTTTTAACAATTTTAGATCAAGCACATTATACATCATTTCTTAACTTCATATTTAGTCTTGAAATTACCCAATATTTACATCTAGCAATTCATATTCATATATGCAATATTTAGCAAAGTTGTTGTACAATAATTAAATTGAATTGATAAAACTTGGAAGCAAAGTCAAACTTTTGGACTAAGAAGTCAACCCCATTGACAAAGATCTTTATAAACAACACAACAGAACAAAACAAACAATAATAAGAGATTAAGAACATATGTACCAGTAACAACAGCAGTAAGACCAGTTCCATCAATTCCGTTAGTAACATCTTCAGCTTTTGAATTTGCTGAAAACCCTGATGCCCCTTTAAATATTGAAAATATCCACGTCATTTTTTCCTTGATTCAACAAACAGTGTAAAGCGTGTTTTTTTTTTTTAGAAGAAAGAAAGAAAGATGATGATGAATTATATATATATTTATATATACAGAGGAGTTACAAAAGTTTAAAACAAATAAAATAAAATGGGAACACATTACAGAAAAGGGGTGGGTGGGTCGCCCACGCAACGCGATTGACCAAAAATATATGGAAACTATTGGTGGGAAAGTAAACATCAAAAAATGTCCTTGTACTCTTCATATTTTGATTTTTATGCATTATGCTTTCGTTGAGGTCCGAGAAATACGAGTTTTTGACTCAGATTTATGTGGTATTTTCGTGACTATTTCTGATCTTTTTCCCGACCACTTTCAAGATTTTACCTAGTAAAATTCGAATCTTAAACCTCTTGTAGAAAACTCAGGACGCCGACCTAACCATTAGGTCACTTTGGTAACAGTCATACTTCTACATTGGTCTTTAATCATACAAAACCAATAAATAATTTGCGTGACTGGCAATATTTTGCAGGCTTAAGTATATTAGTATATTTTTTAGGGCTTTGAAATGGTAGAAAGCTAGACCATACTGATTTTATTACACCTATCGAAAATACTTGTATTGAAAAATATACGTTAATGATTTTGTCTTGGGTTTTGCTTAAGTCTTTCAACTCGGACCATGTCGAACCATAATATATCAATTAAAGACGACCTTTTTTGATAACTTGTATTACAAATACTATGTTGTCTATGTATGCGTGGTATAAGTAATAAGTAGGGGTGGCAATTTCGGACACGACACGCGATAGGACACAAAAATAAGCGGATTTGAGTTGACGCTAAATGAGTTTGGGTCATAAATGAGTCAACACGACTACGATGTTTATTATATGGGTTTGGTTTGGATCGACCTTCGTAACCCATTTACAACTAGCCAACCTATTAAAACTACAAATAAGAAAACTAGATATTTATATATATTAAAGTTTAGTTCTAAATATTGTAACACATATTTTATATTCGTTTATAATCGGGTCATCTCTTATTTATTGTGTGAATCCAAAATATAGAAAATCTCAATTGATATAGTTTTTT
This sequence comes from Solidago caesia, assembly GCA_028566075.1. NCBI lineage: Eukaryota > Viridiplantae > Streptophyta > Magnoliopsida > Asterales > Asteraceae > Solidago > Solidago caesia. The sequence goes on from JAOXNX010000001.1 coordinate 29,160,315, forward strand.
CATGTAGGTTTTGATATAATAACATGGGTTACATGTGTCAACACGACTAACTTGTTTATTAAGTGAGTTGCGTTTCACTTCAAATTTTCGACACGACTATTAAATGGATTGGGTTTGGGTTAAAGTATATGAACCAGTCAACATGCCAACCGGTCAAACCCGCACACGAGACGCTTTCCACCCCTAATTAAGTATAAGACATTACAAATATAGATACAGTTGATATTATAATTACATAATGAATTTTTCACGTTCCTGGTAGCTGTTGCCTGTTGGCCACATTTGCCTTTTGATATGTATTTTGTTGGCTGCGAACCAATGAATGGATAATCTGGATTTGATATGTTCCTTCATACACAAAAAGAAACTGATGGCATACACTTAATTGGGCGAAACAATCACCAAGTTTCGAAAAAACTAAGATCCATGGGCTATTGATATCATATGCATCAGATGCTTATTCAATTAATTGAATTCGACCATGCATGCATGCATTCTTAATTGTCCAAACACATACGCCAATTAAGAATATGCACGATAACAATTAGCCATTAATTAGAATATTATTGAAGAGTTCGGGAAGATGCACATTGGTGAGCTTTGTCCTTTTACTGATCCGGGGCTGCTTCTTCTTCTTCTTCTCTGTTCGTGTGTTTGATACATTACCTTTCTGAGACATTTCTCTCCTTTTCTGAATATTTGTCATAGCCTTAATGTTATTCTTCTCCAAGTCTTTCACGATTTCCTCCATGTCTTGTGGCAATTCAATTCCCCTGAATAGCTGTTTCAGTTTATCATCAATCTTGATAGCCTTTTCACAATTGTTCGGGTAGGCTATGACTTCCCGAGAATACTCCAAATTTGATAAAAGCCAAATCTGATTATCAGCTTTTAAGGCTTGCAAATCCTCCATGACATTTGGGTAGGCATCCTTAAGATCAGCAACAGCAATACCTTCCACACACTTATCTTTTATTAAACGAAGAAGTCCGTTCTTGTCGTTCACAATATGCTTCGGCTTGTAAGAGAAGCGTTTTCCATCATAATTCACTTTTGGATTGTTTCTCAAACTCTCAAACACGGCCTTGTTGCCGTTTACATCAACATGAGATGTTTCGTTTATTTGCTCAGCCGTAAAGGATTTCCTTGACTCATACAGTAGTTTAATCACTAGTTTGATTTGAGCTCCAACAGGACTCTTCCTTATATTATTGATAAGTTGCCACCTTTTTGTATCTTCAGAGAATTTATGCCCGGGAACAGGTGCTTTCGACAAGCTGGCAGTAGTAGTTGTTGTTGCCGTCTTAATGCTTGTTTCAGAGCATGCATCTAATAGGCATTTCTCTTGTTGTTTGTTGAACTTATTCAATCTTTCTTGCAATGATCCCATGACCGATAGGACCGGTTAATTGATCACCAAACTACATGTGTATCAAGCAAGTGTTACAAATAGCAAACTCACATAAAGAAACTCAAACCTAAACGAGCAAATCTCAATCGTTCTATGATCAAGCAATATAGGTTACAATAGAGTTCTAAACCACGACTCATCATGTGACCTAGCTTCTAAACCATTAAGAATTTCACAAAATATGCAAAGTAAAAAAAAAAACAATAGGAATAAAGAAAAGTGTGATGAGTGTCTCGATGCAAGCACATGATTTTTTGAATAGTGATACATAACAACAACAACATTCAATCCCGTCAAAGGCAATACCCACCAGTCCCTTTAAAGTTGAAAATCATACAACTTATGTATTAGTATAAAAAACTTGTGCATAAGCATACATGTCGTACTTTCTTTCCCATGTTTCCAAGTCAAACAAGAAACCCTAAAAACAAACTCAAAATATTGAATATAATTACGATGTATATATATATATATATATCCAATTTTGAACAGAATAAATTATTAGGTTATAAATATATTTTTGGACATCAATCAGCAGCCTACATACAGTTGCGTATGTAACCTGAACGGAATGCTTGATTCGACAATGGCCGGGGGGTCACAACGGCTGCAGTTTATAATTCTATGGGTTTCGTCAGCGATTTGTGTTTTTGGTTGCTATGTTTCAACTATTTATAGAATAGTTTATGGGCAGGGCATATATGGATACCTTATAATTTAATGGGCTTAATTAAGGCCCATTCAAGTGAATTCCTAGCTAAATAAATATAAATATCCTTCCTAAAGTAGTAAAGTATAATCTAAATTTCGCTGCTAAATATTAGGGGGCGTTTGGTTTGTTTATTAGAATCACTGTGGTTATGAATTTAATTAGAATCACTGTGGTCTGTAATCTAATCTGCTAATTTTAAGATTATGAGAGATGCGTAATGGGCCAACCACATCAGCGACGTGGTGGTAAACCATACCGGTTTTTTGGCGTCGTCCACTACATATCTAACGTGGTTTGACATCGTCATGCTCGACATAGACAGAGCCATGATGGGTCGAGACGAGGTGGGTTTGAGGTAATTATGAGGAAGAAGAACACAATTCGGCTATACATAAACGAACAAATACAAACAAGCCCCGTTCATGTTTGTTTACAACCCTACTCATTGAACCCAAGAAAAGAAACATGAGAAAGATCCGAGCAGGGTGGAGGGCCGAAGGGGCGTCTTTTACAAGGAGAAAGGGGAGCCCAAGATGGCAATTTCATATGTTAATTTATATCCAAAATATTTGATATTTGATTACGTGCGGACAAGATAAAGAAGTTGGCTGGCCTTTATAAAACATCTTTGTTAACCACGATATGAGAACAAACTTTTGATATACCCAACACTCTAACTCATAAGTTTCTTAACATCTCCTTTGAATCCTTAAGAATGTGGATTTTCGGTAGAAAAGGCGAGTCAGGATTTTCAGCTTCCTCGACGGCAGAGGAAGTTACCAATGGCATCAATGGATCGGGTCTCACTGCCATTGTTACTGGTATAACTTACATGATTCCCTCCGCCTTAAATAATTTATATTTTTGACCAGCTATTCGGGTCAAAAATACTACTCGTATTATGGTATAACATAATATACTCTATAGTAACTTGTTTACAGGAGCTACAAGCGGTATTGGGGCTGAGACAGCACGAGTCCTTGCCATGCGCGGAGTACATGTAGTTATGGCAGTTAGAAATACAGAAAAATGTATTCAAGTTAGAGAAACTATACTTACAGAAACACCTGAGGCTAAAGTTGACATAATGGAGCTAGATCTAAGCTCTCAGGCATCCGTAAGGGATTTTGCAGCTAAATATCGTTCTTCCGGCTATCCCCTGCACATTCTAATGTAAGAAAGTATATGACAAATAAGGTAATAACACTGATAGGTCAGACGGATTGGGTAATGGCTCCAAACATGTAAAAAGTATTTTTCCATTAAAACGGGTCAGGTCTTTTATAAAAGGATCGAGTTTCTTGTTAGAAAATAATACTTACATTTTGGGGGACCCTTTTGACTCGTTTTCTTTTACATCTGTCAGATATGGCACGAAACAAGTTGTCCATTCATAACTAAATGAGTCGAATTTGCCACCTATATACATTGATTTTGTTAGCATGTTAACATCTAAACTATTGATTTGTGCCGAAATCTGAAAACTCTCGGGTTTTGTTGTAAGTAACAATGCAGGGGTTTTATCTCCACCATTCAAGCTTTCGAAGGAAAAAATTGAGCTACATTTCGCTACTAATCATTTAGGTGCGTTATATGTATCTAGTTTTTTATTTCAACAAAATCATATCCTTAGAAATCCCCACACTTTGTAAACTACATTGTTTTTTTCTTTCTTTTTGCAATTTCATAAGAACAGAATCCTTCGGTTAATTTTGTCAGGTCACTTTCTTTTGACAAATCTCTTGCTAGAGACGATGAAAGTTACTTCCTATGAACAAAAAACAGAAGGAAGAATAATCAACGTATCATCCGTGGGTCATCGTTTTGTTAGGAATGGAACTTTCTCCGATCAACTAAACGACGAATCCAGGTAAAATAAAGAAATCTTTATGGAAAAGAGATCTACTTCATGCCTCAGCTCTCCAAGCCGGAGCCATATTGTACCAGGACCAAGGCTTAATATGATTTTACATGGCAATGTACTATGCAGTTATAATAATATATACGCTTATGGACTATCAAAACTAGCTAATATACTTCATGCCAAGGAACTTGCAAGGCGTTTGAAGGTGAGTTTGGTTTTGCTTTGTTTTGTTTTGTTTTTGTTGTTATGATCAGCAACAAGTTCTGTATTTCATTTAACCATTTTGTGTATCAAAATCACTTGATGTGAGATTATGGCATATGCATTTAACCATGTTGATCAGGAGGAGGGGGTGAACATCACGGCAAATTCATTACATCCTGGATTTATTGTTACTGAAATTTTTCGTGGATTTAGTATTTTCTCAGGTATGTACGTATACAATCCTGTTGATCAGTAAAAACATGATCAGTCATTAACCTTTTTAGTTTATGGCACGTACAGTTGTCTGCAATGCCATTTTGAAGTACTTGGTAAAAGATGTTGCACAGGTTTAATTTAATTGTACTTTTGGTTTAGCATATATATAATATAATATTCATCATCATATCGGACAATGTTTTACTCATTAATATTGCTTTTCAGGGAGCGGCAACAACATGCTATTTGGCATTGGATCCGAGGGTGAAAAGCATAACGGGTGAGTATTTTTCTGATAGTAATCTTGCGGAACCATCCTGGATAGCCAAAGATCAAGAGTTCGCAAAGGAATTGTGGAAGTTCAGTTTGAGTTTGACTAGCTATTAGTGTATTTTATTAAGTTTAATTGGAATAAATGACTTCATGTTTGTTGTTGCTTTTGTATGGGATTTGTGTTGCCGGCCCGGTTGGGGTTTTGGGGGTTTATATGGAATTTAGCTCACTCGTTGGGCTGTTTATTATTGCAGTAGATATGAGGTGTATGTGTATCTATAGAGTTTGATGTACACTAATCCTAAATACACTTTTATATTTATAATACATTATAAAATATAAATATTTGAAGAGCCTCTTAAAATTTAAATTTTTAAGTATATTCTAATTTTACTTTTACATTTAATACTCTAATCAAATTTAATGCAATATCAATTACTCAAAACAAAAACTTAATATATTATTATAAATTAAAAAAAGTTAACATACCAATAAATGGTAATGTAATAAATAAAATATAAATAAAAAAATCAACTTTGTAGGATAATACCCTTATAACTTCTGGTACACAAATATCACGGACGTCGGATGCCATCACCTTCAATCTTTTAACCATGTGTCCTTACTAAAATATTTAAAATACATTCGGTTGTCATGCATTGCATTGACAAACTTCTGGTCATATCTAATAGTAGTGGTGTTCTTGTGCGCATACTCTAAATTTTGTAAATGTATGGTTTGATGTATAGTTTGTGAAAGCTTTCATTGTTCATGAACAGTGACAGCTCTCAGGCTACCAACTTGATTGATTAACAACTTCGGTCCAACTTGTTAGGCTCGTTGGCTGGTTGATTTTTTTTTAATTCTTTGTTTTCATTTATTTGTATACGACATTTTTATTTTTATTTATTTGTACTTTGTCATTACCCATACTATTGTTGTATGAACCATTACCTACAAAGCTTAGGCCCCACCATGTGATGTCTATTAAAGAATGCATGTTCAATCCGGTTTGCAAGCATGATTGAAACATATTTAGGTATTTGTTCAAATGTGGGGTATTTGATGGAGGTGTTTAACTGAAACATGTGTTGTGTTGCATGCATGTTGGTACCAATGCGGTACCGGGGATTAAGAGGTTCACTCCGACTTACTTTTTTTTTTTGTATGTTATGTTGATATAAAACTTATAGTAAAACATTATATCGTTGGTATTGAATTGTCATTGTTTGCATTAAGAAAACTATTATTATATGTTATGTTTGTATTTAACTTTGTTTATTTGTACTTTCTCTAATAATCATAGTATTGTTATAGGTTATGTTGGCATACAATTTATATTAACATTATATCATTGTTATCGAAGTGCTGTTGTTTTCATTAATAAATTTTTTTATTTTCGAGAAGAATAATGATGGATTAATTTGCACCTTATGTGAATTTTTTTGGTATTTGTACATGTTTAATGATTTAATTTACATATTTTCTTACATTGTTTTCACATAATTAAATATGCACATTGTTGAGAAAAGTTCTTACATCTTCCTACTTTTCTATTTATTTATACTCCACGCAAATGAGCTTAAGGCGTTTGAAGGTGATTTTGGTTTTGATTTTTTTTTTTTAGTTTTCTGTTACTAGTTCTGATCTCATTAACCATTTTGTATGTCCCATTTACTTGATATGAGATTATACTGACCCATGACCTATGTTGATCAGGAGGATGGGGTGAACATCACCGCGAATTCATTACATCCCGGATTTATTGCCACTGAGGCCATAGTATTTTCTCAGGTATGTAAACAATCCTACAACATACGTTGAGTAAAAACGTGCTTTAAAGATCATTCATTAACCTTTTTAGTTTTATGGCACAGTTTTCTGCAATGCTTTTTTGAAGTATTTCATAAAAGATGTTTCACAGGTTTGCACTTTAGTTTTGATTTATTATATTCATCAGTAGACAATATGAACTATCACAAGGAGTATTGTTTCCTCGCAAGAGGTCTCAAGTTTGAATCATGCCTTAGGCAAATAACTTGGGGTGGCCATAGAAATAGTTGGAACCGGCTATTCGCAAAAAAAAAAAAAAAGCCTTCTAAGTCAAAAAATGGCGCCCAACACCGGGTAGCTTGAACAGGGAAAAACCTCATCCGTTTACCCTTTTTATCATTAGACAATACGGTTTGTGGTTGTTTACTCATTTTTGGTTTCTATGGAGCGGCGACAACATGCTATTTAGCTTTGAATCCAAAGGTGAAAGGCATCACGGGTAAGTATTTTTCTGACAGTAATCTGGCGAAGCCATCTCGGATAGCAAAAGATCAAGAGTTAGCCAAGGAATTGTGGGAGTTCAGTTTGAGCCTGACTAGCTAGCTCTTAGTTAAAAATTCATTTAAACAAGTTTGGGATAAATGACTAGTTTATTTGTCAATGTATTATATGTAGTTTGATAGATAGCAAAACAAGGTTTTGCAACCTGAGTATGAATGTATTCAGTGAACTCATTATATACATTGTTCATACTTGCAATTCCGTTTGATAGAGGATTGCAGAAATTGTAGGAAAACCGTGTGTACTTTTAAATTTTATAAACGCAGCGGAAGATTAAAATAAACATATTTTATTTTAATAAACATTCACACGATAAAGTTTTCCACCAAGATCCAGTTACACCACAATAATTGTCAAACTGTTAATTCACAAAGTGGGTTAGAAAATATACCTTGCGAATTGATGAACAAAAGTAGGTTGAAACAAATATTCAATAGTATGAATATCTCTACAAGAAATCCACACGAGCACGTCCAACAATCACCGGAG
>JAOXNX010000001.1:29217195-29228142 GCA_028566075.1 Solidago caesia
TACTCTTGATGTTGCTCGTATTGTAACGATATTACTTTGATTTATTTCATTGTAAAAAATGGGAAAAAATATCCAAAGAAAGAAGAAAGAAAACCTTTAATCCTTTTGAACAAGCTTTTATACACCACGTGTTGCTTTTAAGCGCAATACTACAACCATTTCATTTTATTTTTTATTTTTTTTTTGGGTATGGGTTTTTATTAAAAAAATTTACAAAATGAAAAATCATGTAAAAAAAAATAAACGGAAAAGAAGAAGAGGGAAAAATGTATGACTGAGATTTGTTTCTTGGTTTTCAACATCTTTTTAGTTTTCATTTGATTACAACCCTTATAATGGTATCTAACATTCATTTACGTATGTTTTGTAACTTTTGCGTTGGAAGGACGGCGTAAGAGTTCAACACCTAGAAATTATAGCAAACCGAGATACTACATTGTGCCATGCCAAATGAAATGACAACATGTACATGTTTCTAACACTTTGACACATAGGGTATGTTTGACAAAACTAGTTGTAGCTGGTAGCTATAGCTGATAGCTGTAGCTTTTAGTTAGAGCTGTAAGCTGTAGCTTTTCATCAAAGTTGTTAGCTGGAGCTTTTATTTTTAAGAGGTGTTTGACGCGGTAGCTGTAGTTGCAACTTAAAAGTATAAAAGGACAAAAAAGGGTAACAAATAAATGTCACCATACATAAGTTTTATATTTATAAATCGTAATCATTTATATATAGCATTATTAAAAATAACAAAAAGTAAAAGCAAACATAAAATGCTACTAAGAAATAATTGACATCATACAACCATTTTAAAATGCTACAAAGGATTGTAGGCATGATGGCTTTGAAAATGGCTACAACAATAAATATGTTAATTATATTATATAAAATTGGAAAAAAAATTAGTCTACGATAAATAAAGTAGTTGGATAAAATAAAATTTGTAGATGTAGACAAAAAATGGTCTAAATTTTTATAAAAACACAAAATAGAATAATCTAGTTTATGGAGGGTAATTGAGTAAATTTATCCCAAAAAAGCTTCAAAAAGCTAAAGCTACTTGGAATGCTATTTTCAGTAGCTTTTAGTTTAGGAGCTTTTTCTTTCAAATTAAAAGTTAAAGCTAATCCTTCCAAACAAAGCTTTTAAAACTATAGGAGCTTTTTATTCAAAACAAAAAGCTAAAACTCCTTAAAAGCTCCCTAAAAGCTCTTGCCAAACATAACGTGTTAATGATTCATTACTGATGGGGTGGATTTTGAGACTGGTCACACCTAAATCTTGATAAACTGCTGTACTTATAGCACAACTAATTCGACCTCTAATCAGCTTTCAAAGCATATATACGTCTTTACAAAAATAACAATATAGTGATAATTTTTCCATCCGAGAATACATCATGATTTTGGTAGTAATACAGTGCAAACTTGTCGTGTATGTGGTTGGATAAGAAGGAATATATATATATCATCTAAAATTATTATTATTATTATTTATAAAAAAAAAAAAAAGACAATCGTTGACTTCGGTTCTATACAAATATAGGCAAAATATCGAAAACAAGAATGGAACGGAAGTTAATTACTATTTATTCATTTACTATCTTAATTAGGAGATTCATATTTTACAAGACATAACTTCAAGGACACGTCAAAGTTAAAACTTCTTCGGTTAGAAGACCAAATTCACTGCATTTAAAGTTGATAAAATCCGAACTCCAGAGACATTTACATGAACGACAAAGATACCATGGACAATATCCCATCATTTCACAATTTTCTTACTGAGTGAGGTCCAATTTCAGCGAGGCTTTAGAATGATAATCATTCTAAACTAATCAAATTTGTTATTATCCACAACATGACTACAAAAAAACCTCAACATAATTCACATCAATATCGACAACTTTATACATCTATATATTTACCATCTACAATGTGACACGTAAGGCAAAAACTCGAAACAACACACAATCACACAACTAAACATGCATGAAGTTCAAAGGGACATATTTTGTCAAAACATTGTGACTTGAAACGAATCTATAAATTGAAATGATAAGAACACTTTGCAAATTCAAATCCTGCACATTAACAACTTTTTCTACAAACAAGTATAAAGGCCAACATCAAGACTCGAGAGACTCCTGTACAAAATAATTCATTTTCTAACATTTTTTGTTCATCAAACCATCTTCCCATATGCTCAAACATATCTCCAACAGAGGGCACACAGCACCGCTATTGGAAAAGTAATTGAGTGATATGGCTTTGTCAATCTCCATATGACTTTTCTCCTTGATATTTAGTGTTTTTTTAAAAGGTTTTATTTGTTTTCCCAATGGAATGGACAAGAAAATGAAGCATTGGAGGAAAAAAAAAAAAGAGAGAGAGAGAAAACCAAAAGTATGGTTGCTACAAGAAAACCCGAGAAGTAACTCAAACCCCCCCAATGCGTTCTTTACCTTGGACACTTGATCACATAATTCCACAATGCTATTCATTAACAGGGAAGTTGATTATCATTTCCTGCACCAATGCACAACTAAAAATTAGTATGAGCACATTATGCTAATAATTACATTCCCATGTTTCAAATTTTCATTTTCATTCTTGAGACTACATCCTAGAGGTGGAATTGTCGAAATTTCAGCCCATTTAGTTATAAATGAGTCAATTTGAGTCAAATTTAATGTTAGACTGTTACCCGGTCAAATGGGTAAAATGCAAGATTTAGTTATTTAAAAAACGAGTATATGGGCTGACCAGGTAGGAAGTCTCCCAAAGTGTACCTATACCATATACAACCTCCTAAATCACATACTAGATTAACCATTATTTAACATATATATAAAAGCTGGACAAAAGTGTTTTGGGATCCCAAATTATAAAGCATATTACTGCCCAAATTATCTATTTGACCTGTGTAGCAACCGCCCACTACGTCGAGTGGAGTGAGTCAAATGCAGAAACTTTAGATGCTAGCGACGAAAGATGACGTTCATGTCACAAAACCCTATTGCGGTCCAACCCTTTATTATTTTTGTTTCTTTTTGTTTTACTGCATAAAAAATTCAGGATCCCAGAAAGAATATTTAGCCAATTAAATAACAGCAACTGCCAAAAACGAAACTTAGACCAACCTGATCACACACAGGACAGGTATCACTTCTCTCCATCCATTCAAGAATGCATGACAAGTGAAAATGATGTTCGCATTTTGTGATTATTTTTGGGTTATCTTCGTCATATTCTGCAAAACCAGAAAGTAATATACTTATATAACTTCAAGGAAGCAGAAGTGATGACATACGCCCTCCACATGAGTTCTACGTAACTTTCTTCTCATTTACCCTTTTCTTAGATTATATTTTGTTGGGTTAATTGCATAAAAACACAGCTTTAACCTGATTTCAAATAAAGTTTGTTACCTTGTATAGAATACTGTTATTACCTTCAAGACATGTGGGGCACTCTTCAGGAGGTAAATTAGGTCCACTGGGCTTCTTGAGTTCACCAGATTTCTCAATCTCGGCTTCTGTTTCTTTCGTTTCAACAAGTTCAATGTTGGTAATCTCTTTGCAATCAGATTCCTTTGCTTCTTTAGTGACAGTGTCACCACTGCTATTAACACTTATTTCTCCAACAGACACGGCGTTATTTGTTGGCACAGGCGGTTCTTGTTTAATTCCAGAAGTTTCTCGATTGTTCAATGCACTCCGAGGAGGCCCAGCACTCACATCATATGGTATAGGTGCAGGAGGAGGCCTGTAAGTATCCGGTATAGATGTTTCAAGATTTGTATCAACTAAAAGCCCTGTTGAAAGGACAGAAGCTGCACCACTGTTTGACGACAGGGGTTGGCGCTCCTCTGATGCTATTGGATACTGCAGAGTGAATCAGGTCAAAAAGTAGTATTGGAGACAACATAAAACTAAAATACTAATATCTCCATCCCACAAAATTTTTGGAATGTAATTGTTAAAATGCTTTTGGGACATCCTAAAAAACTTCTGTCATGACAGAAGAAGAAGATCATGATCATGTAACAGCAGACTTGTCAAAGAAGGTAAGATTGTGTTACAATATAAAGAGTATTTTTCCTGAAAGAAATATATTATAATCTACTGATATAATCCTAATTTGCGAATTGTGAGATGCATTATACATCCAATTGTTGACAGAATTTAGTCTTTAAGTATATGAATAGTGGTACATGTAGATTAGCAGGGAAGCAAAGTAATTTGAATGAACTTTTTGTTTAAGATTTTTAACAAGAATAGCTGATAGAAAAAGAGGATTTTGCCAAGGTCTCAAGATGATTCTCAATTCTTGTTTTGATGCTAACAAATCAAGTATACTCAAATTTGAGCAAATAACTGGAAAGAAAGTGCAAGTACTGAGAGAAACGGAATACAGCACAGAGACAGCAACACAGTTAAGTATAACAAGTTCAGAGGGAGCTTAGTATATTGAGGATAGCAAACAACAGATAATAGTTTATGTGGATTTATATGTTCATATGATCATATCATCTCATCTGCTTATTGTAAACGATGTTTGATAGCGTCTATGAGAGTACTTAGATGCAACGAGTTACAAAGATATGTATACTGCTATAAGAATGGAAAGTCTTATGGTCAACAACACAGTTAGAGTATGAAAGTTTGTACTGAGTACTGACATGATAGAATCGGGGTGAGCTGTTGAGTTCTACTCCTTTTGAAGAAAAGCAGCAGCAGCAACCTCCCATCTTTATATCCTTAATAATGTTTATCCAACTGAACCAGCAGATAACGGCCTCATTGCTTTCTGTGTTCTAGCAAACGTGAAGCCACCTCTCAACTGAAATATAAAAAATGTTAATACGTCACAAGGAAGTCGAAGATATTCCCCTGCAAAGCAACCAAAATTTCTCACTAGAGTTGCACAATCTTCAGACAAATATTTCTTAAATCGGCAACCCATTTGTTATTATTACACCCTTCTATGTATATCATAGTTATTAATAAAAAAAAGTTGTAAATATAGACTATGATCATGGTTTGAGCCACCTAACTGATTTACACAGCTAATATGCAGAGCAACAGAGGTGACCATAAATTGTATAACGAACATTAAATACAACGCATTTCTCTATCATATCATAACTAATTAGTAATAGTGCATATTTACTGTTTCGTGTAAGATTAACATATTTCAAAAGATGAGACCACTTCTTAACAAAATTATGAGATTAATATTTCTTTAAAAGATGCAACTGTTTCTTAATAAAGTAAAAAGAAAATGTGTTAGTCTAACCATAATGTTCTATAACAACAGATTTCATTAAAAAAACAATTAGTTAGAGAAATGAGAATAGAACACACAAACACAAGTATGAAGAATACTTGGCATAAAGTCCATGTAAGTATGTGACGGAATATGCTTTCTCTTTACTGAATACTGACATCATATAAAATTTCCGGAACAGGAAGACACATGATGCAAGAAGATAAACTAATGGACCAAGATTCATGATTAAAAATCATTGAAATCAACAAATAAATTAACTTAATAAACTACCGGATGCAAAAGCATAAACAGCAATAATGGGTCAACCATACGACAAGCAAGTTTATGTAAAAAATTGGTAAGCACTTCACAAGTTAAATCACATCAATTCTTAAATCTTTACATAATAAACGTATTACACACAAACACAAGCAACAACTCGAACTTGTGACCCTTAACAACACATCAGAAAACAATAACTTTCTTTCTATTGCAATCCAACAAAAAGGTCAAACCCCAAAACACTCACAGAACAAATACAAAAGGCATGCAATTAGCTATCATAAACTGATGACTACCAAATGGTGCACCAAAGTAATTAAAGGAACAAGCTAACAGATACATACAATTATCTTATATATATGTCCACAACCAAACTTTAAATCTCCAATAATTCAATCAACAAGCTTATTTCATAACTCAGATATTCTTCAGCTAAATGAACACCAAAAATACAGCCAAACCCTCGAGTTGCACAAATAATAACGCTAAGACAATCCAAACACGCCAGACTAAATTAAAATTTTAATCCAACACGAAGCCTACAATCATCAAAACTATGTCTTAGCTAAATTCTAAAAAGTTCAACTAACCAATCACAAAAAAGATAACCAAACCACTTACTTGCAAAACTAATATATAACTAAAAAGCAACATAAATAAATAAAACTACCGGTATCTAAAACCAAATAAAACAGCTAAAACAATTATTTGCAGCAGCAAGAAACTTACAAAAAATACAGTTACAAATATAAATAAATATTGGGGATAGCTTAGATACAGTCGGCTGTATCAAATTTTTGGTGCAGCGGGTGAAATTCAGGGGGGCTGGGTATTTATTTTCATCATGTGACAAAATTGATTTTTTTTGATGTGAGAGCAGCATATATACTGCTGGCTGTATATATGAGCATATATACTGCTGGCTGTATATATGATGTTCCCATAAATACTATAATTCAAATTCCAAGAAAAAATGTTTAATCTCAAATAATACAATCATCAAGTCAATACAAATAAAATTCAACATATAAAGATATAGATAAATAGATAGATACAGATAATATAACAAAAACCCAGAAACATCGCTTTCCAAAATTAGCGAAGTAATAGTCTTTTAAGACCTAAACCCTAAAAATATATTTGATTTAAAACAAACAAAAAATAATAATTCTTAATTGGCTATAAAATCATACATACACAATAATCACAACTCTCTGATAAAACCCACAAAAGATAAGAGTCAAACTATCAATTTTGTAAAGTCAAATTTTTTAATTTTTTTACATATTTGTGTGTGTATGTTCATACCTTGGTGTATGTATAGATTGAAGTTGTGGGGAATTGTGAATGGAATGGGAATGGGAGCAGTGGGTCTGTGTGTGTACTTTTTAAGTTGAAGAAAGAGCAAAGCAAAAGCTAATTAGAATGAGAGAGAGAGAGAGAGAGAGAGAGAGAGAGTGGGCATATGTATTTTTTCTTTGCTATTTTGTGTGTGTGTGTGTTATATTCTTTTGCATAGTTTTGCTTTCTTTTCTATATACGGGTTTTATTTAAATAAGATTATTATTATTAGTATATATCTTTTGAGGTTATCTTCTTGTTATTTATACTAGACGGATGCCCTGCGCGATGCGGCGACGGCGGCGATGTGGTGGTGGCGGCGACTGGTGTTGATCGCGGCGACGAGTGGTGGTAGTGGCGGTAACGAGTAGTGTAGTCATTTTAAGAGTTGTGTAAATTAATTCATTAAAGGTATTATAGAATTGTTGGTTAATTTTTAAAAAAAAAACCTTTTCAAAGGAGAAACATTTTTTATTTTTTCATTTCTTATTCTTAAAATGGGAAAGATTACTCTTTTATATAGTAGTATAAATAAAAAAGGGTTTGTTTATTTTTGGCAATTTTAAAAGTGCAATAATCATATAATCTCATTTTAAAAGTTTGATCATATGCTCTCTAATCTTGTTTAAGAATATACTTTTATATATCTATACTACCTTATAATGCATTTGAAGGGCGTCTTAATTTTTAAAAAAGTTTAAACATTTTCTTATTTATCATATCATTTAATATTTCTATTTATATTATTTATATATTTATATTATTTATATATTAATTGATTATATATTATTTTTATATTAATTTACATAATCAATTTTAAATATTCTAACAATAATAACAAACACATTTTTTTATATACCTGTGTGTTATGCAGTCTAGAACCGGCAGTCGGTGAAGCCGGCAGCCGGCCATCACCTTTTGATGTATGTACTGAATGAAGTTTACGAATTTCATATACTATAACTTAATTTTTTTGAAAAATCATTCACCATCGTGCATCGCGTGGGTACATTCCTAGTATATATATATATATAGGTAGATAAATATAGATATATATCACAGCTGTCTCTACGTTTAAGAAGCAAAGAATAAGACATTTTGGCAAGTGGTCGTGTCTTTGAAGAGGACCCCCGCTTCCTTTCTATAAAAGGTATGTTAATGTACAATTTTTTAATTTAGTTTGTTTTATTTTTATTTCTATTTTTTAAAGCAATTTAATTTGTTTTATATTTATATATAAAAAAAAAGTATTCTATAAAGTACATATCGCCAAAAATAAAAGAAGAGTTGCTTTTTAAATTTAACTTGTTTAATGGGTTTGACCGATTTGATTACTTCTTTTTCATTGATATTTTGGATTTTTATACAGAATCTAAACTGTCTTTTACTCGAACACAAGCTCAAATTAGTAGGACCAGGACTAGCTAAAAATAGATTTCAAGCTTAAAATGGCATCGTCAATGGAACGTGATGTCAAGAATCGTTAGTTTTTACCAAATCAATTTAGGCTCGTCCTAATAGTGATGTCCTCACTTGTTTGTTAGTTTTGTTTTTACGTTAACACTTTTAAACTGACTGATTCCTATCAACACCATATCATCATTTTTTCATCACTTTATTTTTTTTTATTACCCTTTATTATCTATATCTAGCTCAAGCTTTAATCACACCGCACATCTTTAAAATCCACTTGCAATTTCTAAAGATTCTGATTTAATATTTCAAGATAACAAAAAACCCGTAAACCAACAAACCAAAACCGAAGTCACACATTGAAACAGCGTAAAGATCCAAACTAGATGACCAAAAACCATTCCAAACAACAATCCCAAAAAAACCCAGAAGAAAAAGAAGGGGTAGTGATAAATCTATCAAACTTTTTAGCCATCCACAACAAATATATATATTATACTACACAGTATACAACTGTATAAGGCATGCATCATTGTGAATGGCTAAAATTGTTGTGAACTTATCACTCTCCAAAAAGAAGAAGTAAAGCTTTTGCAGTTAAAGATTTTATGAGGAATTCATTTGAAGAAACGTTTGTGGCATTTCCGAGCAAAATAACCATCCAATGATTTAACAGCAATGGACATCCACGTAGTTGTCGCTTTTTTTTCTCTTCAGTATGTCCTTTTGGTACCATAGCCGGCCAATCTAATGAAACCCCCAATCTGTTGTAAGCTTTAATTATAGAAAGAAAAAAAAAATCAATTTACAACCACTGATCTGAAAGAGAATTTACCAATGTTTTCAAACCGGCCGGTCCGACCGGTCGGACCGCGGTCGGACCGCCATTTTTATGAAATCCGGTTCGGTCAGCTCCTGTCAGATAGTAGCAACTGAACCGGACTGAACCGCTCAAACCGGTCGGTCAGACCGTGAACCGGACCGGCCTCAAACCGTGATTGAACCGGGAAAGTCATTTTTATTTTTTTTTTTGTAAAACTGGAACGGGTAATAAGCAATGTTTTCAATGCTTGTGGAACAACAGTGTATACAGATCTAAAGAAGAGGAAGAACAGAAAGAAGATATGACATTCGTGTTGCGCTGGTGAGTCGTGGTTCCGATGGGTTGGCTGGCCGGAGAAGACAAGTTACCATTTAACAAGAAAATAACAAAATAAAAGTTACTCACCTGTAACTCTTGATTCCAACATGATAATATTTATGTTTGTTTTGAGAAAAAAAAATGAATGAATGCGTGAAGAAGAAGAGCACAGAGGCCACCGAAAAAACATATTGAAATTTGGATTTTGAAAAGGATGGGGTACCATATACTTTAGCCCTTTATAATATAATATAATATAATATAATATATATTATATACATAAATATTTATATGTCTACTACATAAATAGCCATTATAGCTTAAATATTTATATGTTATGGATAATTGATGTTAAAACTTAATATTATTGAACTTATGTTGTATTTAAATTAGAAAATTTATGATATTAATTGGAAAAATGTATATTTCGTCAAAAACCCGGTCCGACTCCGGTCCGACCGGTCCGACCAGTAAAATTTTGTGAGACCGGTTCAGTGTCCGGTCCGGTTTTCAAAACATTGGAATTTACTCATCACAGTTTTTCTTGAAAACAGAATCAAGTAGTAAAATATAAGGTACTTTTTGGTTCATATAATGTTTTTAAAAGAATTGAAATCTGTCAATAGAATTGGAATTTGAGGAATCAGAATTTAAAAATTTAAAACTTATCATGTGTTTGGTTTATAGAATTCAACGGAATTCAGTAAAAAAAACTTGAACGTAAACTTGATAAATGACAAAGTTACCCTTTAATAATAATAAGAAGAAGAAGAATAATAAGAATAGTATAAATAAAATGATAGTAATAGTAATAATAACCTACTTTTATTAAACCTGCACGCACCTACCAAATTAAACCATCAAGCATTAAAAATCAATTAAACTCATGCCCGCACGATGCGGCGGCAATATAACGGTGCGGTGTGGTAGTAGCGGCGATTGGCGGCGGCGATTGGCGAGTAGTGTAGGTTATTGATGTAAAGATAATTGATGTAAAAAAAGGGTATTTCAAGAGTTGATGGATAAATGTTGTAAATTATTTTATTAAGGGTATTTTTGACAGACCATGTATGTTAGGTGGTAGGCGTGTTGAATGTAGAATTAGGTAGATCAACCATGTAATTTGAGGGAGAAAAAAAAGAAGTCGGGAGATTGATGCTTTATATACTGGTATGGATATAACATAAAACCCCAACCCAACCAAGCAAGATTCTGAAGGGATCGAATTCATTACTAACATCTTTATCTATACTAAAAGACAACTGACCTAACCATTTATTGACCAATCACAACTTTCCAATCCTCAAAATTGAACATTGATGATGTCATTATTAATCAAATTATAATATACTATTAAAAGGTAAAAATCTTAATAATCATTATCCAAATATATTAGTATTTATTATATTTATATTAGTATTTATAGAAAAAGTCTCACTAATTTACACTTTTTTGTTTTCCATCAATAATTTACACTTTTTAGCCTTATTAAATTAATTT
>JAOXNX010000001.1:29230321-29243779 GCA_028566075.1 Solidago caesia
GAACAACACTCACTCGGTGCACTCGTTTAGAGCTGTAAGCAGCTTTGACAAAGTATGGGTAGTTATCTCGAAGATGGTAGACTATGTAACAATACGTGGGACATGATTTAATTTGTGTTTTTCAATTTTCCATCTAGTATAATAAATATATCATTAAGTTCATCCAATTTTCCAAGGCTTTCATCGAATCAACCCATTCATGTTTTTCAATCAAAAATTTCAAAACCTTATATATGTCATCTTCAAGGGTTACACTTTTTGCTTTATCTTTCATGTTTAGCTTTAATTTTTAGGACTAGAAAAAGGATCTTGCAGTGAAGGCGGGATTTCTTGTGTATCTTTAAAACTAGACAACTCAGGCACATGGGTTAAAAAGGTTTAAACGAGTAGAAATAAGCACATGTTGAGAAAGATGAAGGCATGGATTGAACGTGAAGACGAGAGGAGTAGAAATAAACATGTTGAGAAATCTACACATATGGAATCAATGATGAAGAGTCACTCTTTTGTTTTCATGCATACATTCCTATAGTATTCAAAAATAATAATAAAATTGGTGGATTTTAGGATGCAAAACCATTGATTGAAGCGGTCTTGGAAAGTAACATAGATGGTGGCGAACTGAAGATGATACTACTATTTTCCCTTTTGTTCAAGTTTTCTATAGATACATAAACACAAAAACAAAAACAAATCTTTAAAATGAACCAAAGGCAATTTTTCTTTACATATGATATGTGCTGCAGACAACCACACCAAGACCTATCAGCGATCCTCTACCAAGCCATGGTCAAGACCATGAGGCTCGGTTAATCACACTCCGGCTACATAGTTCTAGACTTCTAGTTTATCAACCATACATGGGTTTCTGTGTCTTGAGGAATCAATAATACAAAGGTATGAGCCTATAAAACAGATCCTGTTCAAGTAAGGCTGTATGTGATATGTACTTCCAATTCCAATTTTACTAGATAAGCAAAAAGGACCAATTAGCATCCCGCGGTATATAAAATGTTGCATTTCATTATGCCACTCTTCTCAATTCAGTGCCACACAAATTACAAATCACAATTTAACATATTAATTATAATGTCTCCATAACTATAAGATTTGTGCAACAAAATTCACCAAAAACACGGCGGAAAATACAAACTTTTCATCACCAAGTCACAACTACCTATGCCTATACATATGCTAATGGATACAGAAAGCGAAGACCCCGGAAAAAAACCTGACAAGAAAACCCAAGAGGGGAAGAAAGAAATCAATTCTTGAAGACGGTTTCCAGCGCTTCGAAAAATAGTGGAGCCATTTCAGGGTTCGGAGTTTTGATGGCACATTTAAGTCCGGGAACACCGAGAACTGCTGTAAGCTCAATCAAGAAAGGGACAGCTTGAGGAATTTTGGCAGATAAATACAAGACATCTTGGTTGGCATTTTTACGCTTGGCAATAAAGAACATATTTGAAGCAGATAACTGTTCTAAGGTTGTATCAACATTGTTTATCACAATGCCTGGAATGTCTCTTGAAACCTCGTTGGAATCGGGCAATGACTTCCATGTCTGCAATCACAGTGACAAAACTCAGTTTTATTTCGCACAAGTTTCAAAAGAAAATCAGGTACACTTTTGACCTTTACGGTCAAACCTAACTGATGTTATAAGTTTGATGTGATAGGTACAGACTCATGCCTCATGGCCAACATTTTTCTACTTTTACCTTATCCTATTTAGATCATAACTATAAAAAACAAACGGGTCACTGAATCTCGAACTATCATACTTGGATATTCACGGCAGATAAACCACTGTTCTTGTGAAATTGCAAAATATCGACACCAATTGCCAAAAACAACTCAATTTTGGCAAGAAAAGTATTTTACATTTCAGCAAGGATAGTTCCTATTATGAAAAGCCAGGCACCATGGTTCAAAAGTAAAATCACTTAACTAACAATAGCAACCAGAACAACAATACCCAATCTCAAAGATATGTGGGGTATGGGGGCGGTAAGATGTAGACAGTCATACCCCGGCATCAAAGGAGTGAGTTTTTTAAGATGATCTTTACCATACTAAGATATTATAATAAACGTATATAAACAAAAGCAAAACATTTAAAAGTAACCTAAAGATAACGTGCATCTAAAGTGTGAGTTCTAGAAGATACTGTACACCTAGTGATGATATACCAGAGTTCATTTAATCTCCAAAGTTAATTTTCGCCTTTACGATTGTGCTTCTCTCCAGAGTAAATTTAGTAGAAACCAAAAAGAACAAACATATTACCTCAAGGAAGGTGGTACGCTCCATTCTTCCATCCTCCGTAAACAATACAAGCAACGAGACTCTATCATTAAAATACCACACAGGTTGTTGATTGTTCTTTACAGCAACTTGCAAAAGCGAGTTTGGGGGACCCGGTGCTATATTCTGAAACAGAACCATAGGAAGAAGGGTCGTTTCTGACGTTCCTGGTTGCACTTGAGGAACCTGATTACAGATATGTTGTTTATCGACAAGATATAGAAGAAGTAGACAAACATATTGCAGTCAATAATAGATACCTGGAGGGGTCCACCAGCTGCAAGACCAAATGTGTTCTTATTAAACTGAATCATAAATCCATCTAGTGGAATTTGTGTGTTGTTCTCAAACAATAAGCTGTAAAATATCTGACCATCTCTTCGTACCATTTGAGCACTGATTTCCAGACCTTGACCAGTTGCAGCTGGTAATAAAACTGGCAGTGGAGGCCTGCAAGGTAAGTGTTGTGGCAAGAGTGTAAGACATATATGCTCCTCTTATTTGAACTTATTTAGAGGCAGCAAATTTCACTCCTTTACTAGTAAATAAGGCAATTTGTGTTATGTTTTTATCTCTGTAGTCATATGAGAAATGCTTTTTAGCTAAACAGAGAACGGGTCAACAGGCGGAAAGTCACCCAAAGTGTAAACTATTATATATACAATATCATCTTGATAATCGTATTTGAAACGGTAAGTGCTTAACAAACATTTTGAAATTTTGGACAAAATGTGTTTCAGGTCAATCCAACCTGACCAGTGTCAACCCAGGCAAAAAAAAAAAAAACCCGTTATGACTATTTACCCAACCTGCCCATTTTGCCATCTCTAAGTTTAATCATGTATTCTAACCAGCTGATTCTGATCTGCATCTGAATGCCTACCAAACTTACCCTGTAGGCTTTACTGGCTGGTCGACTGATGCAATAGCATTATCTCCACCAGCATCACCGTCAAGACCCATAAGATCAAGTAAATCTGGCACGGGAGCAGCAGGTGCAGGAGCTGATTGCTTTACTGCAGCGTATTGTGAGGCGCCTGAAGTAAGTGGCGGTGATGCACCATTATCAGCAGCATGTGCAGATGATGTCTCTGAATACCCTCCCTCACTTCCTTCAGGAAACTCCTCTTCTTCTGTTTTCTGTAAGGTCCTCACACGCGTTACGAATGTTTCAGGGGGTTTGTGGTACACAGAAGACAAAGTAGCAATGTTGGCGAGCAGCTCATCAAGGAGGGATGAATCAAACTGATTTGAGTCATCACTTATCACTGGCTTCTCAGCTAAAACAACATCTTTTGCAGCCTGAGATATGAAATGCAGGTCATGATGTCAGATGGTAATAGGTGCTGAACTGTTATATCTAAGAAGAAGAAAATGCAAAATGCTAACAATCAGAAGTAATCAAGCTGCTAAAATACATAAATGAAACAAGAGACATGTAGACAAACATTCTACATCCCCTAGAGTTTCTCGTAGATGCGGCATAATGTGTGGGTTGGACAAGTAGTGTAACAAGTCAAACAAGTATTTTTGGCACAGGTTAGAGTAGGGTTTAGTTGACCTTGAAAACTTTTTGTCTAGTTTTTTATAAGTATTCATAAATAAATAACTAAAAAACGATTACAGATATCATAGTATCTCAGTATTGATCTAATTTTTAAATAAAATGATTTAGAAGGTTCTATGAAATAAAAGTACACTCTGGGTGACTTTGGCGTTAGACACAAAAATAACCCAAATCGACCCACTTATAAGTAAATGGGTCCAAATTGCCAACTCTAGTTTCTAGGAAAAGTAATGATCACTTTCTAACTTCTAGTCAGGTGATGCATACAATGTTGCAGGTAGTAACAAATTTAATTATGATATCTCATATATTTTGATTTAGAGAGGATGGACATGAGATTTTTAAGATTTAAAACTTTTGCAGGTTCTGGGTTAAAAGCAACATGGATGTTGAGTCAGTGCCTTAAGAAAATAATATGCAAAAAAAATGTGAAAACAAACCTCAGGATCTGTCGAAAGAAGACGCCAATATATATATGCCCGATCTCGCAGATCTGGATTGTCAGTCTCCACAGTGGCATTATTCAAAACAACCTACAACGACAAGAGAATACCTTGAAACCATACATATGTAAATAGAAATATATAAGTTTGAGAGATTCATTTGGCATGTTTATGATTAAGATTTAAGATACCGTACACTTAATATAGTTCCTAAAAGAAATTGCCTGTTAAAGTTTTGAACTTTTGGCCATCTACCATTATCATAATCAAAGGGTAAAAAATTGAGGTTTATGGTTTCAAAGCAGCATGTCATACCTCCATTAATATATCTAACGATTACATCCTTCATTTCAAGAGGTCTTAAATACGATGGTTCTCAAAATAGGCAAAGTCTTCTTGTGATCTTACTATAGATCACGTTTGCATTATAGCCACACAAGCATATAACAGAAAGGAATACCTGAATCATCTGTTGGGGTCCCTCAGTTGGCTTCTTAAGAAATAGTTTGACAGTTGCAGTCAACAACTGTAACTGAACTTGTGCAGGTTCTTCGGGAAAACTCTCCAAAAAGCTTTCAAGAAGTTCATCAGCTTATCAATTCTTTCCGCATATTCACCAATTATCCAAATCATGGATGCCTGAGAAATAATTAAGAAAAAAAAAGTCATTAAAGCTAGCTAAGTTTCTACAGTTAGCGAAAGATTTTTAAACTCATCCACAATACCTTAGCCTCCGGTTCATCTAATGTGTCCAAACTCTCACAAAGTGTGGCGATGATAGATTCATAGCTGCAAGGAGAGATCCAATTAAGAGTCATATTTTATAATCACCAATTCACCACTTCTATGAGCATAGTGGTAATAATTTCAATAACTTACGTGTTCGGATATCTTCTGAAAATATCCTTGATCACTATAATAGCTTCTTGAACTACATAGTTAACTTTAATTTTGATCAGCTCGAGAAGAACACTAATGCAACGTTCAGCTGCTCTCTCTAACTTGATGGCACAACGCCCAATGGCACGCACAGCTTTTCTGACAAAATCTACGTCTACTTCTGTAGCGTATTCTTTGAACTCCAACAAAACCTGGTCTATATTTCTATCTGAAGCCAGTTTAATCATGATCTCTAATTTCTCCATCTTCACATAAATTGGATCGTTGTACTTACAAAAGAAGACCTAAAAAATAGGCAGTTTAGATGCTAACCTCTCCAACGACCAAGTCAACCAAAAGAGCAAATGTTGAATCATTTCAGTATCATACCTTAATTTCATGGGCAAGGATTGTAGGCCGCTTTTGTACAATAAGGTTAATGTTCCTTAATGCAACATACTGAATCTCGGGTTCTGCAGAAAGCAATGTTACAAGAGGAGGAGCCATTTTTTTACACAAATTGCGGACAACATCAGGACTAGTGATGAGTTCCATTTGTTGAAGGATCATCTACAAAGATAATGATAATAATCAGGATCATGAAAAAGCAGAAATGAAAAATAAAGTAAATACAGCAAAATAAAGTACCTAGACAGCTGAAAGAACAACAGCACAATTTGCATGTTGCAGCCTTGGAGTAACTCGTTCTACAATATTTTCAGCTTCACGCGCATCAGCTGCCTTGTACTTGGAAAGAGCATCTAATATGAAAACTTGACCCCACCTAAATCATAGTAAAGAAAACTAAAAAAATAAATGCACAGGTTGTGTAATGATCAAAACAGGTTCAAGTGAAACGGGTCACTTCTAGTACTTGGTAGAAACGGTCAGTGCCCGATTGGGTTACCATGTGTCCATTTTATGTAAATACGTTTTATGATTATATAAAAATATGGTTGTATACATTAAAATTGACTTTGAGCGACTTTCACCTATTTGACCAATTTGACCACTTCAATTTTTAGCTGTGTTATATAGGACCTGTTTGAGATTGAACACAACCCAAAACAAACCATTATAAGTAAATGGGTTAAATTGTCACTTCTAGTAAGAAAGGAACAAGCCATTTAGAGCTGTATTTAAGAACAACACTCACTCGGTGCACTCGTTTAGAGCTGTAAGCAGCTTTGACAAAGTATGGGTAGTTATCTCGAAGATGGGTTTACTGCTGTTATCTTGAATTTCAGCAAGAGCTGCAACAGCATTTGCAACTACCATAGGATTATTGTCAGAGATTAGATCCTTGAGAGCATCAAGAAAACCCCTATCTTCAACTAACTCAGCATTGATGTCATACAGTTTAGCAACACAAATAGCTGCTGTTTTTCGAACATAAGGATCATCATCCTGTTTTTCAAACATAAAAAAAAATATTAAAAAAAAAAAGAAAAAGAAACAATAGCGGAGATTTCTAATGCATTCATCATACTTTAAATCATTTTATAATTGAGATTCCAACAAGAAAAAAAGATAAGGTTAACCTTAAGACACCTCTGGAGGGGATCACAAAGATATTCCGTAATTTTATCAACTCGGATGCATCCCATTGTTCGAACAGCTAAAGCCCGGATTAAAGGATTTGGGTCTTGTGTATCCTGTTAACACTCATTTCATGCAATCCTCTTAGGAAGTAGTTCAAAAAATTTGCACCCTTATTATTGCAGCATATACAAGATGCAAATGCAAAATAATTAAAAATAATAATGGGAAGCAATGAATGATACATTTTAGTAGTCAAGCAAAGAATTACAAAAAGCCTGAAGATAATAAGGTATCAAATAGTGATGCCAGTGAAATTGGCTGAAGGCACATACAAACAAAAAGGGAGATTTTTGGTAATAGATGCAAGCCCTGGGTATTATCAAACAAAAATTAAAAGAGATATCAACCGACTTAAACAATTGAAAAAAGAAGAGAGGGAGAGAGGGAAGGGCAGTATACATTTGAAATCATTCACAGAGCTTGTAAAATATCCTATCAATAAGTGTTCCATACATATATAAGGTTACTTTTTAGACCTGTCGACCATAAGCTAAAGCCACAACAGTGAAATCCGCTAGGCTAATTTTCTCAATGTACTGCTTTTCTAGCTAATCTAATTTGAAATTTGATAACATGAGTTAAAACCAGATATTGGCATGCACGGATATACTACTAATTCTGAATTGTACGGCCGTTTGTTGCATGACTTGTCATTAGTTAACATCCCCCCAAAACATTAAGTGTGGTGTTCAACATGTTTTCATGGTGGTGATTATAATTTTCAACTTTTTATCACAAATTTCCCTTAGTAGGGTTTTGAAGAATATAAGCAAAATACAACTACCAAGATAACAACAGATCTTTCATCGCTCAGTCATTGAAAACCAGTTGGACTGGACTAAGAATGAAGCTCACCAGAACTTATAAAATAGCAATACCTCTCGACCTCAAAAGGTTCCAAAAACCATGAACAGCCTAAGTCCAAGTAATCTTATGCAGAAGCAACTCATACGGTATATTTCACTTGTTCAGGTATCTATAATTACTTCATGTCAAAGTTTGCCTTGGTATCGACAAGTCTATAGACAGCAACAACTGTGTGGATGTGAAAACCAAATATATCTTATTTCTTACCTTCACAAAAGTATTAACTGCGAGTATTGCAAGGTCAGGTTGACTTTTAGCATAATTAATGAGATACAGGTAGACAAGCTTCTTCAACTCCAAAGTTTCAGTCTGCATACAGTTCAAGACATCTGTGAAAAGTGATGAAACATCCTTCCCAACGGTCATAGCTGCAATCACCTTCTTAACCGCATCCTTTCTCTTATCCTAAATACAGAAAACATTTACATCAAATCAATGAGCTAAAGGTAACCCAAATTAGTCATCAATGAGTATCAACTTGGTATGCAGTATAGGGCAGTAATGCAGTATGCAGTAAGCAGCAAATATGATGTGATACTCGCATTATAAGACTTTGCCAGTTTCTTTACTTTCACATTTCTGTAAGTAGCCACTCCTGTCTAGGAGCCATAACTGTTAAACTCTTATCTTTCTGGTCTCTTCTAAAGGGCTTTACATCTAGCACGCTGCAACCAGCAACAGGAACATAATGACTATTCTAAAAGTACTGCAATATTAATCCAATCCACTACTCGAAAGAATACCATCACAGTCGTTCCAAGAACTTTACAAAAAGAAGCACACTTAATGTGTTTAAAATTTGACTCTATTCCAAAAAGAACACATATTCATTACCAATATATTCCACTCAAAGTAATTACAATTATGCTCTATGAAAGGACTTTTTATAGTACCTAAAAGAGCATGGAAACCAGGTTCCAAATCATATAGCTGAAAGTTTAATTTATTTGTCGTATTCCCCAAAATCCTGACACATATACTATGTGCCTCAAATCACACAAAAGAAGCCATCACACCCCAAAATGCAAGAGCTTTCTAAAATACATGTACTGATATGCAAAGAGCTGTGATTGACATCTAAGATATTTCAAAACTATAACAATCTAGTACGACTTCTCTGTAGTTGCAATCGTTAATTACTTCTCTATGTATGAACTTAGAATAGTGTAACTAAGGCCTCTCCCTATCGTCCTCGGCATACCTCGGCGACCACGCCAGGATATCGTCGTTGGCCGGCGTAAATACGAAAGGGTTGGACGAGTATTTGTGGGGACATTTTTCGTTTATGTGTGTGTGGGTTTTATATATTTAATTGGGGATGAGGTGAGGATGAGGGTATGATAGGGAGGGGGGTGTTCTTGGGTGTATCTTGGAGAGAGAAAACTGATGTGGCAGTGAGGATGAGGAGAAGATGGCGTCATGATAGGGAGAGGCCTAACTAGTGCAACTACACGTAAGTAAGCCTGATGATGTTCTAGTTTTGCAATACGATAAATATCCATCACAACTCACAATGAACACCAGTACAAGCATTAAGAAAAGCTCGTTTCGTCTACATTATGGGTATTTTTACTTTAATGTCAGATGTAAGCTAAGACTTTCGAACGACATCAAACACTAACTACCGGATATTCAATTCCGATCTGAAACATTAGTTTCATACTCTTACAATTCAAGTTATACTCTTACAATTCAAGTTACTCTAAAAAAATACCGAATTTAAGTAATGTGTTTCATGCTCAAAACACTTTAAATACATTCTCATCTAAAAAAAAGGGTAAATCGGAAGGAACCCCTTAATTCCTTGTACCGCATTGATAACTACACAACCACCCTGCAAGGTTTTAGTATAACGAGGTAAGTGCACCAAAACGGATACCACGATATGGAGTCGATTAAATCCGGCCTGAGACGAGGATAGAACCCGCGCCAGTTTTTTGTTAGGCTCCCTCACAATGGAACCCGCATAAGCAGTGGCAGTGGCAGGTGGCCACTTGAATTATGACCAAGTGGTTAAATACATTCTTATCTATAAACTCATTTACCTCAATAATAGATCTGTCATTATAACATATAATTCCAGATTTCCAGCAGATCGAACCATCTTACAAAATTTCCTAAAATTTAGCTAACAGAATATCGGATCAAATATAAGTTTTTAACATAGATCTCTAGATATAGATTAATTAGTTAGTGGATAGATGAAATATATATACACCTTGTACTGAGAATTGAGTTCTTCTTTGAGTTCAGGTATTTCTCCTTTTTTGGTTGTTGAGAAGTATTTTGAATCGTGGCCGCTCATTCTTCCGCCGGAGATCGGAGCCGATGGTGACTCGACGGAGCTGAAGACGATGGTTTGGTTTGAGTGAGAATATTGGGGAAATGAGGACTGATTTTGATCGTTTGATGTAATGAAAACGAAACGGGTTTAAAGTTAACCCGGTATGTACGCCCAGTCGCCCATCTTTGACAAACGGGCGTGAGGCCGGGATTCGAGCCTAACAATGTTTTAAAAACCGGTGTTTTAATCGAACGAGTCTCAAAAAATAGTAGCCGGCCAGTTGAATCGGATTGACAAGTTGATTTATATTTTCATAAAAATGTTATTAGAACTGTTACAATATAACAAAAATACAATCACAATTCACTCAAAAATAATATCAAATAGTTATCATTAAAAAATATATGTTTTAAAACTCCACAAATAACCCAAAATAACATTATAGTATACAAAACATCATAAAAATAATTATAAAAAAAATTCAAAAACAGATTGAACCCCACCGGTTCAACCGGAAAAATGGCAGGTTGAACTAGCCGCCAGTTTAACAAAAAACAAACCCTTTTGAACCGGTCAACCAACTGAACACCGGTTGACCGACCAGACATTGTTGTACTATCCGGTTCGAATCGGTTTTTAAAACAATGGAATCGAGTTCGGAATTGTTTATTTTTAAAGAGCTCGAACTCATTTGGAGTCTTAAAGTAAAGTTCAGGATCCAATTCAGCCCGTGAGTAATTTTAGAGGTTTGAACATGACTCAAACTCAGCTCACTATAAAATTAATTTACTTTTTAGATTATTTTAAATTTTTATACCATTACTTTTTGAAAAAAAAAATCAATTATGACTATATATATAAATATCAGTTTTTACTAAAATATGTTATAAATATAATAATATATAACAAATAACGTTTATATATATATAATAAGATAAAAAACTTGCAACCTAAATCGAGTTCTAAGGTTTAAAGTCTCATATGAGAGACTTTTTCTCGAAATTTGGGTAAATGTTGAAACTCATAAGATAATATCACTTGTGATTTTAACACAAAAATCAGTTAACGTTAAATGATGTACAATTCAAGTAGATATGTAAAAATAAAAGAAAAAAAAATCACATGTGATAGTATTATTAATCACATGTGATAATACTATGAATCATATGTAATTTGAAAACTTATAATTTCATGACGTCTTCATCATGTCTTCTACGTGATGCTATCCTTTCATGCTCATATAACGCCTCTATGGTTGTACTCGAATCTCATTTTTGCATATTTTCTAATGGAGTCACACTCAAGCTTTGACACTCGTTGTCTTCTTTTTGTACATCTTCTACCTTTGTGGCTACTCTCTCGTTCATGTCAATTCGGGTAGGTCTTTTGGTTTCGCGTCTTGCACTCTTCCAAAATTCAAAGATATACGAATTAGGATGGGTTTTTATCGATTTGGGTCATAAATGAGTAAACCCGTATATCACATTTAACACAGGCATGGTGTTTGGATTGGATTATGGATAAATGAACCTATTAAACAAGAACTGACCTTATTTACACATAAGAAAACCGATACAGATCCTAAGAAGATACATAAACAACCGTCATAACCATCAAAAGCTCAAGTCTCTTTTGGGTACTTATCCAAAGTCTGATTCAACATCCAGTGAGGGCAGCTTCCTGCTTTCCACAAAGGGAATCTTGCAAGAAAAACAGCCCCCTCATCAAGAAGCTTCGTTATCCTTAGCCACCACAAAACCCTGAGATTCGGTTTTTAAATTTACGTTCTTGTCTAGTTCCCGTTTGAGATCTCGTTTCTTGTTCTTTTCTTTGTTGATAATCAAGATCCCTGCTTTACTACATTTTCCCTTCTCTTTATTTTTTCTAGATTTCGCCTAGATACATGACAAGTACATTTTATGTTCCTCTTCTTACTAGATGTAGAACCCGTGTAGAAACACGGGTTGTCGATAGGCAATTTATGCAGGTATTTTGTATGTATATAATTATAAGTTTGAACTGATTAGTATGTAAACTCGGCATGATCATGGTTATATAGAATTTTGTCAAGTTAACTTATGAATGGTTTGATTCAGGTCATGTTTTATCTGTAATGAGTAAGACTAAAAGATAGCTAAGAAAAATAGGTCAAAAGTCCCCCAAGGTATGATTTTAATACCTAAAACATCAAATCATTTTCTTCAGAAATTATATGTTATTACTAAACTAACACTTTTTTGCAATCATAATTGACACAAATTCTTTATAAAAAAAAAGCACACAAGCACGTTTTGGCAACCCATTTTCACCTATTACCCGACCCACCCATTTTGCCAACTATATCGTCAATTATTAGAGTTGATTACAGGATACAATAGGAAGTATTTCAGTTGTGTAGCATTAGAATAACATGTAGGAATAATTACCAGTTATATTTAAAGTATAATCATTAAATTAATAACTCCGGGGCTACTTACATGACTCGGGGGAATATGCTTTCCACTCAGAAGATCCAAAAGAACAGTCCCAAAGCTAAAACTAACACTTTCAGGAGTAACTCTCCCTGTATGGGAAACAACAATTATCAGGCAACCACGCATATAATGTCACTATGACATGTTCAGCTATTCAGGTAACCTATTCAAATGATCAAATCTAACATAGAGGTGACAAATTCAACCTATTCATGCCAAAAAATTAAGATTAAATAGAGTGTTGGTGACAACATCCTGATCCGCCTAAAATATTACCATTCACCTAAACCCGTTTTAAACTTCTAGATCTGGCTGCATAGTTCACCTTCTATATCACAACATGACCCTATGGGTAACAACTTTGTAACATATTGTGGAAAGTAAAGCAAAACCACACTACTTTAGCTCACTATTTAACAATTAGAAAGCAGTATTATGTTGGACGTCTACAATAGCAAATTAAAAGAGGCTAGAAAATTAAAATATGGAGTGGAAGAAAAGTAGCTAGATAAAAAGGTACACAAGGTTTTTGTCATTATTTCACAAACAATAGTATCTCATACTTGAATAAACTGATTTTGTCAAAAATAGACTTTGAATGACATCCATCCTGTTTGAGCCACTCGACCCATTTCACCCCTTCCTCTTTTATTAGATATTCTTATTCTTATTTGTCACACATGACATGTTGGAGGTGATCACAACTTAAATCGACTCATCCATGAGTAAACGGATAAGAATTGCCAACTCTAATGTGATCAAACCGTTTTGTATAAGTTTCCGGCGTTTGCTCAGTTGCTTGGAAATACATTGTAGTATTTTCTTACTTCAGGGGTTAGGTAAATTAAATTAATTACGCTTATTACCCTTATCTCTTACTTGCTTAAATAATCATAAAACAGTAACACCATCAAATGAAAAGTGATAAATACAACTTGACATAGTAAAAGCATAGTCGAACACCACCTCCTAGAGCACAGTTTATTATAGTGGATTACCTTATTTTCATCGTTCAATGTTACACAATAAATTCAA
>JAOXNX010000001.1:29246945-29258742 GCA_028566075.1 Solidago caesia
TTACATGATTTGATCAAAATAACAAGTTACTTACATACAATGCACAAGATTAAAGTTACATACCCACAATGACAAAATGAGATAAATTGCTTACATTTTGAAATACTAACTTTTAACACTTGCTTGTTTCTTTATCCTTGAACAAATAGTCAAATTGACTTTTACTTCGGTTTTCAACTTTTCATACGGTTAACTCTAAAAAGTCAAAACCTCTCTAGAAAGACTTGAAAATCCTCTCAGCAGCTTGAAGAACAACTTCATTGATGAGCAGAAATTCACCAGCTTCAAATGTCAAGGATTAATATAAACAATCTCATTTCCAAAATCCATCTCCGCAATATCTATACATGCACTTCAAGATTTCATCATCATACACTCTCACAATCTATATCTATAGCTTCATATATACCTCTATATCGTGTCTATTTCAATGCACGCATCTTCAATACATCCCACAAATCATTAATCTTTAAACCCCTGTTCACTCACAATCCATTTGCTCAAAATTTGACATCACTTCACTCTAATACTCCCAAGATTTTCAGTCAGGCATTTCATCAAACACCTGGTGGGCATGTTTCAGATATGAGTGACAATGATGAAAAAGATTGTCACTTTAATTCTGAAAAGGATACATTAGATAAAAAGACTAATGGGGTTTTTCCAATTTCCAGTAAAGGCGAGATCTTGTATAATGTTGTTATAGATAGTAAGCCTAATAACCCCGAAAATAGTAACATGGAGGCATCTTTAAAAGAAACGGGCTTTGAATTGACTACGCAGTTGGTGATCGAGGTTTTGGGCAGTCTTAGATATCAGGAGAAGCTGGCTTTTCGGTTTTTTACGTGGGCCGGGAATCAAGAAAACTATAGTCATGAGCCCCAGACGTATAACGAGATGATTGATATACTATCGAATACTAAATATAAAGCTAAGCCGTATCGTATTGTGTGTGATCTGTTGGATTACATGAAGAGAAATGACAAGAGATCTGTGCCCGTTGAAGTGTTGTTAAAGATTTTAAGACAGTATTCAGATAAGCATTTGAGTCATCTTCATAAGTTTGCGAAGAAGAAAAAGGTTAAACTGAAAAAGATGCAGCCTGAGATCGATGCGTTTAATGTGTTATTAGAAGCTTTTTGCAAGTGTTGTTTGGTTGAAGATGCTGAAACTATGTTTATGAAGATAAAGAATAAAGTCAAGCCCAATGCCAGCACGTATAACATCTTGTTTTTCGGTTGGTGTAGAGTTAGAAACCCGAGTAGGAGTATGCAAATACTTGATGAAATGATTGATATGGGACATACTCCGGAAAACTTTACATATAATACTGCGATAGATACATTTTGTAAATCTGGGATGTTATCAGAAGCTGCTGAGCTTTTGAAATTTATGAGATCAAAGGGTACGCTCATGTCTGCACCAACAGCTAAAACATATGCTATCATGATCATTGCATATGCACGTAATGATAAAATGGATGAGTGTTTTAAGCTTGTTGATGATATGTTGTCTAGTGGTTGCCTTCCTGATGTTTCAACATATAGAGAAATTATTGAAGGGATGTCTTCGGCTGGGAAAACCGAGGCTGCTTATAAGTTCTTGGAAGATACGGGGAGTAAAGGCTACCCACCTGATATCGTTACATATAACTGTTTTCTTAAGGTTCTTTGCGATCATAAAAATAGTGAAGAAGCACTTAGACTTTATAAGAAGATGAATGAGGTGGGTTGTAAGCCGAGTGTCCAAACTTTTAACATGTTAGTGATGATGTTTTTTAAACTGGGTGATCCAAATGGGGCTTTTAAGATTTGGCGCGAAATGGATTCAATGAGATGCGTTCGTGACACTGATTCATATTGTCTAATGATTGACGGGCTTTTCGGGTGTGAAAGAACAGAGGATGCTTGTGCTCTTTTGGAAGAAGTCCTGAATAAAGGTATGAAATTGCCTTATCAAAAGTTCGATTCTTTCTTGATGCAACTCTCGAGCATTGGTGATCTACGTGCTATTCATAGACTATCTGAACATATGAGGAAGTTTTATAATCCTGTCATGGCTCGTAGATTTGCATTAAATCAAAAAAGGAAGAGTGTTAGTCTAAGAGGGAAATGATCAATTTTGCGTTTTCAGCCAAAAAGTTTGTAAATTGTTTTTCTTGTTGAGTTAGTGGATTACTGGGTTACATTATTTATACCAGCTAGTTGTCAAGTTTCAATGTTGTTTGTAGCTTACTTGAAAATCAAGAATGTTTACAATTTAAATGATGTGTTTTAGGTGCATTATCTGCTATTCAGATGTTGTAGTAATCCAGTATGTGGGAGTTTTTAGGGGCCTGTCCATATGGTTTCCCCCTTCTCGAGCCAAATTCTTAAATTTGAATCGATGTGTAACTGTTACTTTCCACTGTATAGTGTATAAATCAGTGTAGCAGCATTGCTCTATTAGTGCCATTTGAGAGCTAAAATCCCATATTTGGTGCACATTACCTTTAGAACACAATGTATGAATGTCAAAACATGATGTACAAGGCTACAAGCCATAATAATAACGTTGTTTCGGCTATGAATGTGAAATGATTGGTTTGGCAAAGCACACTAGTGACTGGTGTACAACTTGCAACTGCAGAACCATCTTTCTTTTAATTTGTTGAATGAAGACGTTGGTTATGGAAGCAGCGTTATTACTTGTAGTCTTGTACCTTATGAACGGCCATTAGTATTCTCATAACCTGTTTGCATACAACATCTGATGCAAAGATATGTCCAACTGAAAATTTTATAATCGGTTTATGAGGAAAAGTCATCCTACTATATTTGTTCTACTCATTATCGCTTCCAACTTCCAATATGTTCACAATATGTACACACGATATCTTTTAGAAACCAGCCACCAGTTACAAGGAGGTGACTTGCGTTTCTCAGTGACCTAGAAGCAATGTTTTTTTCTTATCTGCCATACATTACAGGTACGTTACAGTTCACCGATTTTATGCAAATGCAGAAATGCTACAGGCATTGAAGATTAAATAGATGAAAGTAAGCAGTTTTCATATCTTAGCTAAACTTTATGGCCGTGTTATGTTTTTTCACTTGATTATGATCACTTTTGTCTCATGGATGTTGGAGAGAATGAGAGATCTTGTACAGCTTAGTTGTTTAGCTGAAATGGTGAAAAAGTAGCAGACTGCTCCCATCAATGATTTTGATATCTCTCATTATAGTACTGCCAAATGGAGAAGGATTGCAATAATTTGTTCAAATATCAAATTACAGAGTACATAAGAACCTGTTCAAGTTGGTGTTTGGATGAGTTAATATTTATTTTGCATATGCTCTTTAACGTGACAATCCTTAGGCAAATAGATTGGTACTTAGCTATAGTGTTATACGAGCGTCGCTCTTGGTTTTAAAGAGTTTTGGCCTATTATATTACTAGAGTAACTACTTTTTATAGTTAAAACACTAAAAGTTGCTATCCATATTCATATGCTAATTTATGAATCTACAAATATTATTCGGGTTTGCCTCTAGTTGATTAGTGATTCTAATAGAAGTGTCTTTTTTAACCCATTTACATATGAATGTGCTGATTTGGGTGATGTGTTATCTCTAATGGATCAAATGATTAAAATGAGAAAGCCGGGCTAAAAGGAGAGAATCAAACGGGTTGAAGTTCGCCCAAAGGTATTCTTAATTCATACAACCTCTTAAAATTATTAATTTATACAACCTACTAAATCGCTTTCTTCAAAAAGTTAGTTTATTTTTGTAGAACTATAGGATTTCAGAAAAAACAAAAAGAACAAAAAATGTACAAACGACATTCTGGGTCAACCCTTTTTGGCCTGTACGTAAAATCATCTGTTTTGCCCATTACCCAATTCGACCACTATGCTACCTCTAAAAGATAAAGAACAAAGTTAAGCCCAATGGTGAAGCCTGATGTTTCAACTTATAGACAAATGACTTAAAGCAATATGTTCAGCTGGGAAAATCGAAGCTGTTTATAAATTCTTGGAAGATATGGAAAATGAAGACTAACCTCCTATGTTCTATTCATAGATTATCTGAATGTATGAGGAAGTTCTATAGATTAGCTGAATGTATGAGGAAGTTATATAGATTTTTTTTTAAAATCAAAAAAATAAGAGTGTTAGCTTAAGAGGGAAATGGTCATGTTTTTTAATTTTATTTTTATTTTTTATGGCAAAAAGGTTTGGAACTTTTTTTTTCTTTTCTTGTTGAGTTAGTTTCTGGACCTGCATTATTTATACAAACTAGTTTTTAAAGTTTCTATATTCTTTGTAGGTTATTGAACATCAGGAACTTTTGCAATCAAATGATGTATTTAGGTGCAAGATCTGTTATATACTGTTTTCAAGTCGTAGTCTTTCGTAGATGTGAATTTTGATGGATCTACACATAGCATTCTCCTTTTTCGGAGTGAATTCTCAAGTTTCAGTTAATGTATAACTTTTATTATGTACAAGTTGGTGTATCAGCATTGCTATTTCACCCCCTTACTTTGGGAGCTGATGTACAAATTTGTAGAATTATCAGTGTGGTGTACAAGTCATAACTCATAGCAGAATATTTGTTTTAGCTGTGAAGAATAGGCCTGGACATTGGTTTGCAAAGCACACGTGTACAACTTGGTATCGCAGAACCACCTTTTCTGTTGTATACCGATGAAGGATGAAGATGTGGGTCAAGGAAGCCACGTTATTGCTTCTACCTTCTGAACTTTCATTCATGCTCTCATTACGTACAACTTATATATAAAGTACGTGCAACCTGATTTTGTAGTTATTTATATATTATCACTCTGTGTTATGCTACTTGTGTTTAATTGTTGTAAGCAAACAATACAACTCCTGCATATACAAATGCGTATATCAAATATGGTAGAGGCGCAAAACTCGGTCCAAACCACTTCCAAGGTGGCCTAGTGATCAGGAGACCTGATTTTCTCACAAGATGTCTCAAGTTTGAATCTCACGGGGATACTCCAGTCAGGCCACGCATATCTGAGTCAAAAGACTTGTACTTTCCGGGTAACTTGAACAAGGAAAACCCCATCAATTTACCCGTGTGAAAAAATAGGTCCAACATGGGTTTCTCAACCAATTTGGGGGCCTAAAGTGAAGTTATTGTTGAAAGCCACAAACCAAACTAAAACCGGATTGAAGCCAGTAGGAACCAATTATGTCTGTACGGTTTGAGTATAATAACAGAGGTTCACTAGTGATATCAACGGGAATCAGCGCTTTCTTGTAAGCCTACAAAAATATAGCCCAATGAACCACATTTTTCTATTTGAGTTCCCTGCCAAGTTTGAGACCATGCGAAACCTGCCTATATGTACATGCCGTTATGTGAGCTTGTTCTAGCTCTCGTATGATAGTATTATGGTGGTTGCAGTCTGGCATGAGCCTGTTGGGATTGCTGGAAAGTCAACCTTATGAACTTGTTAGGATCCAGTGACATCAATGGTTCTTTAAACAGTATAAGTAGTTTTAATTTGTTATTTTGCCTAAGGATTATATATCATATATGTATGTTGGAGTCTCTAATGATATCAGAGAATCAGAGTTAATCGGCCCAAAATTAAGAAACCAATGTGTCTGTGAATGCATAAGGCCATTGGCAACCCATCTGCCACTATTTTTTCTCATACCTCACTCCCAACAAATCTTCTTATGCGACCTCACTTTTACTTTTTTTATACCACATTGACACATTCCATTATTTTGTTGGCAACCCATTTCTCACCTTTACCTCACTATAATTTTTTTTTTTATTTAAACTTAAATTCCATTAAAATTAAAACATTACATAATATTACTAAAAACCATAAATAAAAAACATAAAAAAAAAAAAGAACATTACATAATACTACTAATCGTCTTCCTCGTCCCTCTCGTCCGTCTCGAGGTATGGTAAATCTTGAGCCCAAACGTGCTCCGTAAGGTCAAATCGGAGCCGGAAATGTGTTTCCTCGTCTCGTATCTCCGGTAAGGCATCCTGGTTAAACACCGCTTCAACTGGGGGATCCCGTATATGAACTGGGCAGATTGCGCAACCGGCGTCATGTATAATCATGTTGTGCATTATCACACACACATACACTAGGCTTCTTATTCTTTTTACTAAGAGTTTTCAAAACGGACATGTAAGTATACCCCATTTACCCTTGAGAACACCAAATGCCAGTTCAACATTTTATCGAGCCGACTCTTGTACTTTCTTGAACTTTTTCTCTTCCGGTTCGGTCGGATATTTATACGTTTTAACAAAAGTAGACCATATAAGATATATGTCATTGACTAGATAGTAGCCATGCTTGTACCTATGTCCATTCACAGTAAATGGGCACTTAGGTGCCATACCATTACGTTCGGGGAGGAATAGCGGAGATTGCATCAAAATATTGATATCGTTGTTTGAACCCGGCAGTCCAAAGAACGCATGCAATATCCACAAATTGTGAGACGCCGTTGCCTCCAATATAGTCATGGGGTAGTGATGATCACCCCTTTCATATTGACCCCTCAATTCGTTTGGACACATTTTCCAAGCCATATGTGTACAATCTAGGCTTTCAATCATACCGGGAATGTGATGTCTCTCTTCGTGTGCTTCGTACAAACGTGCAATATCATGCCTTGTTGGTCTACGTGGGTAATCTCCAGAATATGTGTCAACAATAGCGTCACAAAAAAATTGAAGGCATTCACGTGAAAAACGTTTAGGCATACAATACCTATCTTCAAAAAACTCTTGGTAGAATTTCGGTTCTTCACAAAAATGATCACGATGCAATATTGGTGAAGCTTTCAGACGATCGCGGTGGGCTACTTTACGTTTTGAACCAATTCTGTTCGTCAACTTCCCCAGTCACGTTCGCAAAAATGTCGAGACTACTATCGTTAGACCACTTAAACAACTCATCTAACAATATATTCGAACCAATTCTTTTTTGCATACATGAGATTGAGTTTTTTTGAGGTTTGATAAAAATTTGTTGAGTAGTTCGGTGTTTACTTTTTTTGTTAAAAATGAAAGGTATAGTTGTATTTGAAAATATTGGAAAAGATTAAATTTAAAAAAACTAAAAATCAAATAGTCGTTGAGAAAAGGGGAAGGGGGGTTTGACCCTTCAACGGTCGAATATGCCCAACGTTCCTCTCTATCTTCCACGGCAAACTTTGCCTCACTCTGTTTGCCACGCAGTTCCTCACACCATCGGCAGCGGTGTTACCACGTGTTGTGGGGCTTTACCGCACTCTTGCTACACCCGTTGCCAGCCCTCTAAGATGTTTGTATCCTAGGTTAGCCCATTTAATAAACTAATGAATAATGCCAACTTCTCCTAAACGTCTTTTTTTAACATCTTCTGAAACTAGTAAGTCTTGATGTCTATTTTAACTTACTGGGGTACCCCCTTCATTTACATTTCGGTTACTTGATTTCCACAGTATGCTAAAAGAGTAAGTCATTAATCTCATATATGCAAAGAGATCTTTGATGGGCGCAAACTCATATGCACGTATGTAAAAAACAGAAGTCGGTATATAAACTTAGGGGATAACTTAAATGCTTCTAGCATCATTTAGTTACATGCTTCCCCCTTCACATTCTTTTAAAAAAAAATTTGTATTTAATCATGTGATTGAAATTGATGTGAGAATAAGCTAGAAGAATATAAGTTTTTCACATAAACTTATGGGCTAATATATCTATCATCAATTGATTTTAGAGTTGTCCATAAAACAAAGATAATTGACACCACCAACCCCCTCTGTCGACTTGAATATCTTAAATATATATGACTAGATTCATTTTAAAATAGTATTCTTGTCTAAGATTTACTGCTACAGTAAATCAACAATAGTCCTGATTGTTATGTAAGGATTGACTGTAAATATAAATGACAGTAAAGGTGACAAATTTAACTTACTTATGTTAAAAGATCAGTCTAGTCTACTGATAAGGGGTCAATCGAATATATGAAAAAAGAACCGTTCTTCCTGGATAAAAATAAGGAAAGCTTCATCAATTTACCCATTAATCTTGGTATAATATGTTGAATGAAATGAAAGTTTTAGTTGGTCGTTTAAAAAAAAAAGCTTTTTTAAAAAAATAACTTGATGCGACCCCTCTTTTTGATCTCAATATGTAAGCAAATGTGAATAGTCTTCCTTCGCTTTTCATTTATGAGTTTTGTTTAGATCAGTTGGTGCTTATTGTTGTTTAGTCATTGATTATTGGTTGAATTAAGGGAAGCATATTAATTAAAACCAATAAAAACCAACACAAATAAACTTTGTTAATTTAAAAGATTAAAAATGAGGCCTCGTTTAGCATTTTGACTGCCTATACTCCTATAGCATATGCCTTGTGCTCCCTTAGATACATAAAGCTATCCTGCCTTAATTTTGAAGACCGCTACTAAGCACCACTACCTCTTGATTGTTAAAAATACGGAAAAGATTTAAATATTAGATGATGGTTCAAAAACGAATCACTTAATTAATTAAAGGTGATAAAATAAAAATAAAAATAAATAAAAGAGGGCACCATGTCCCCGGAACCACATTGGATCTCATCATCCCACCCCATAAGGGTTATGATGCTGGTAAAATACCTTCACTTAATACCCACATGATTTAGGCATCGTTAAGGATCGAACTTGCGTCTCTCAACTTTACATGTGGGCCCAAGCTGTATTGGTAAGGTGGTAAAATATATGAGTCGATAGGATTGAGTATCCGATCAAAACATCTTAGCTTCTTATAGTATACGGGTCATGTATGTTTAACGTGAAACGACTAGACGATTTATTTTGTCACGTCATCACTACACTGAACTAGGCCTACAGGCCCTACACTGAACAACCTCTTAAGGCCAGTGTGGTTACGTTAATATTTTCTAGTTATAAAAAAACTTCACACACACGTACAAAATAGTGGTAGATCACACCACACTGGAGCCACCATGCTAAAAACCAAGGTGGTCTTGGAGTGGTTTCACAACATAAATTAAGCTAGCTTGATGACGGGACCATGGCGTGGGCAGACACCCAAAGTCCAAACTGTCCACCCAAGAGTTTAAATGATAATAAGACATTGTTTTTGCATAGTTTAAATGATAATAAGACATGGTTAAGTTATTTTCACATGGAATAAACTATTACATAAATGATTTGATGATTACCTAATAGTTGCTTTGACTTTATGCAATAATTACCTGGTTATTTATTTTCGATGTTAATATATAATAAGGGAAAAAGTATATAGTTTATTACCAAAGAATTTGTGTTATTTTAGGAGTTTGATATAGAAACTAACATATTGTTTATTTTAGACATTATCTTCTTTTTCTATAAAATTTGCTATTGCCGGAAAAATCAACAGAAAGGATGATGAGAAAGAGGGTCGGCAGAGGTTAGAGAGGAGAGAGGGGTGGATATCTATATTTCTTTATAATGCATCTTCCTACCTCTCTTCTCAACTAATGGGCCAATCTCTTTAAAAT
Organism: Solidago caesia; assembly: GCA_028566075.1. Classification (NCBI taxonomy): domain Eukaryota; kingdom Viridiplantae; phylum Streptophyta; class Magnoliopsida; order Asterales; family Asteraceae; genus Solidago; species Solidago caesia. The sequence continues at coordinate 29,256,485 of JAOXNX010000001.1, forward strand.
GTCCATCATTCTTATTTATTATTTTAAACATCTCCACTTGATACCTATAATACCCTTATCAATTTACATCATTTATCCCTTAAATCCAAAAATATCTGCAGTACCCTCTTTACATTAATTACCATTACATCAATTGCATACACTACTCGCCGTAGCCACCAAGTCGCCACCACCACCACCAGTCGCCGCCATCACTTTCGCCGCCGCATTCCGCAGACATCCATCTAGTTATTATTTTATGAGGAATTATAAAAATATGAGGTGGCATTATAATTATGAGTTGTTACTAAAAATAAAAAACAAAAGTGATCAAAATTTACCGGTTAATGGCTATTCCGGTTTTTGGCTACATTATGTGTTAATTTTTAGAAGTTATACACGATTTAAAATTCGATACACACTATTCGGTCATAGTCGAATAGATTATGTTAAATTTAGAATTTAGAATTTAGAAATAGAAACGCAATATTTGGCTGCACATGGGGCACTTGCATTGCTAGATAGTGGGAGACAATATGAATTTAAAGAATTATTAAATATTTGCAGTAAAGTTGGACTTGTCCTACAAATCATAGGAAGTCTTGAAAGCATCATTTTTAGTATTTGGGGTTTTAATAAAAAGTGATATTTTGTATTTTGGCCCACTTATGTAGTGTTTACCTTAGTCGATAACAAGAATAGATACATGAATTTAGTAGGAATACGGTTATTTTGTTAAAGTAAAAGAGTATTATATTATATTGGTATGGTAAGCCAAAATATTTATCAAATAGTATTAGCAAAGTTAAGAATTAAATCAAATACACACACCCTCGATTCACAAAATTTTGTTAAGTTTGTACACACTTTTTTTAAAGTCTAGTGATCGATTTTTCACACATGCTTTCTTCTTACAATATGTTCCAAGCCAGCATATAATGTATGGGTTGTCATTTATTTATTTATTTATTTTTTCTTCATGTATTTCACTTACAAAGTTATCACCCTAGGCTCGATTTATTTGGTATGTAATGCTTGAATTAGTTTAAGAATTTGTGCTTGGGGTTACTTTAATAACTAATTTATGATATAATTTCTTGGGCTTCATTATAATATCATGTTTTATACTTCAAAATTTGCTAGTAGTTTCTTAAGCTAAATGCTTTCTATTAAATTACATATGATCACATATTAATGCATTTTCCTTATCACAAATCATTTTCCAAAAATCCATATAGATGGTGATGTTGTATTCCCTAAGCTTTTTTCCGTTTATCGTCTCTTATTGAAGACAAATCAAACTGTTTGAGATTTTCTAAATCTACAAGACCTTGATATATATGTTTGAGATTTTCTAAATCTACAAGACCTTGATATATATATAGAGAGAGAGAGAGAAAGAGATAGACTGGTTATTGTAAAACAAGTATTAAAGTAAAACAAATAGGATAAGATTTTGACCATTTAATCATGATTAAATTGATGCACGAAAATTCATCGATCACAAGTATATACATTAATGCACGAAGATTTTCATGATACACAACGATTTTCAGTTAAGAGAAAAGAATTGTTTTCTTTGTTTTACTTTAATATTTTTTTTTTTTTTGAAAAGAATGTGACATGTCTTCTTTTGAAACGGCTATTTTTATTTTGAAAAGAATTTGACATGTCTTTATTTGAATGATAAATTTGGGCTCAGCGGTATTATCTCTTTATACACCAACTCTGATTTTAGTGAAAATTCATTCTGAAAAAACACTATTTCTAGTCTTGATAGCATTTTTACTTACATCATGATTCAAAATGTTTATATAAAAAGACGATTATACAAGGAGGACCTCATATGTTTGACCTCCTATTATGTGGGGATAGTAGCCAAGTTGATGACCACTAGTTTGACCATCATTTTGGGGAGGAGTAATCATCTTTATATATATTTATTTCTCTATCTCCAGCCGCCCATGTGACATCCTATTATGTGGGGATAGTAGCCAAGTTGATGACCACTAATTTGACCATCATTTTGGGGAGGAGTAATCATCTTTATCATTTATATATATAAAACAAAATTGTTTCTAGAAGATATTCTTTAAAAAAATTCCGACGTGGCACAACATAGCACCTTTCCTGCAGCCTCCTTCTAGAAACACTGATGTCATAATCTTTTTATTATTTTATTTTTTTAAATCAATCAACTCAATTTTTATTTATTTTTATTTTTTATCAATATTTATCTGCTTCTCCAAATCCCTATTATCTTTCTAGAACAAGTAAGC
>JAOXNX010000001.1:29270320-29293446 GCA_028566075.1 Solidago caesia
TTATATGTTCAGGCTCGAAAATATATCTTTTACCTCTCCTCCCTGTCTCCATTCTGATTGATTCGCTTCTTCCTTCGTGCAAGTCTTTGGTTTAGTTTTGAACTTCCCCAATCAAAACTCTAATTTTAGCCACGAATAATGGTTTCAAAAGTTTTTTAATAAGCCCCTGAAGTTTTGACATTTTGATAAATCGCTCAAAAAAAGCCTTACATAGTTACATTTACCAATGTCACCATTTTCTTCAAGGCTATCCATCCGTATTTCATGATACAACAACATTCATGGGGGGTATGTTTTCTTCTCCCCTCATCTATCAATATCTGTGTATCTATACATTTATAATTGTTTATTTTGTTTTGTTTCATATGAATTTTGTTTTTTTTTTCTTTAAATCAACTTTATTGAATTTATTTTTATTTTTGATTTTCGGCTACATTTCTGCATATGGTCTGAGTTTATTTATTTTTAAAATAATTATAATTTTAGGCTTCCATTAATTAATTGCTATAAATTGTGGGATTACCTTGTTAATGAAACTATTGGTCAGCTCATATTATTATTATTATTATTATTATTATTATTTTTATTATTATTATTATCAATTTGTTGGTCATGGTTTCATGTAAACCCTATGTAATTACAGTATTATACTTATATATTTATTATAATAATAATTAATAATAGTAATAAAAAGAAAACAAATGTGGGGATGTATGAAGGGTAATAATCAATTAAGACCCTTTAAGGAAATCATATGATGATTTCTTTCGGTATCTTCTTTCTGCAACTGATTGTTTATGTTATATAATACTCGCCCCGTCCCAAAGATTTATAGTCCGGTGCTAAAAATGGATAGCTATAATTGATTAAGTTTCCCGTATAACACTTAGCTGAAATTATTAGTATCACAAAGTTTAAAGAACTAGACTTGAATAAATGGTATAGTAAAGTTGCCATTTAAGTAAAAGATTAGTTCCAATAGTTTCATTTTTATAAACTTCGTGTTTTGTTTTGTTTGTTATTTTCTTTTATATATCATCTATGTCGATTTTACAACATGATACATAACCAACTTTTGCTTATAAGCTTATTTTGAGAGTGAATCGGTAAAAAGGTGTGTTCTTTGAAAGTACCTTAGGAGTTGCTTATTTTAAATGCAATAAGAACTTATACAAATATGCAATCCAAATCACTTGTTGGTGGCCTTGGTAGTTTGTATGATGTTTCTTATTGAAACAATAGTTACCCTCTCCCTTTTCTTTCCTTTTAAAAGCAATTAGGAAATATAGCGAAGAGGCATACTTTATAGGCTACTTTTTCATTTGAGCGGATGTGAGTATCTTGATTAGAGGTGGCAAAATGGGTTTGTCAGGGGGTTGGTTATCGGGTCATGTTTTGGTATATGTCGATGGAATGACAAATGAATACCATCTTCTCCATTTCTGTAGATCGTTAATACGTTAAACTTGATCACAAAAGTTAACCTTATAAGTACAATTTGCAGGTGACTTTTGAACCCAATTGACCTGTTCCTTTCTATTTAACTTCTTTTTTGTACCTGTATTACCATCCAATATATCCATTCATAAGTAAATACGTTGAAATTTCCACCTCTAATGTTGATCTCACTCCTGAAGCTTTAAATCCCTCTCTCTAAGCCTCATATTATCTTCTGTATGAAATAATGACACCTTATGCTACTTTGCAGGGTTCAGAATCTCTTGAAAGCAATTGGTGGTTGACTAGTTGACTAGTTGTTGAGCTGATAATCCAAGGAGTTAAGCACCTTTAACCAACCTAATTTCAGTATGTCGGAAAGTAAAGTTTCAAATGCAGATTTTCCGGATGAGATCATATGGGACATTCTTTCTCGACTACCAGTCAAATCCTTGTTGCAATTCAGGTCTGTATCAAAGCATTGGAGAAGCTTAATTACAGATAACCATTTCATTAAATCACACCTTAAAAAAGCCGAATCTGTATCCAGCCACCATCGTATCCTTGTGCCAATTTCTCCTATTCTATCCTTAAACTACAATGTATCACCATGCGGCATAAGTTCATCGACACAGCTTGATTGTTCATTTATTAAGCCACGGAATTCAGGCAAACTTTTGGGTTCTTGCAATGGGCTGGTATGTTTGATTGATGGCAGAAAAGACATTAGCGTTTACAATCCATCAACCAGAAGACATTTCAAACCATTGCAATCACTTCAACAAGCTGTTCTTCATTCTCCAAATGAATCAAATCAGACCGAATTTGTATATGGATTTGGTTGCAGCTCAAACTCTATTGACCCAAGAGTGTTTAGATTTCCACGGTTTGCCCGTGACTCTGAATCCATGGTGTATGATTTTATCGATACGGTTGGTACTTTCTTAAATGGTTCACTTCACTGGCTAGCACGTTATAGTAACAATGACGGTAAACATAGAGTAATAGCTTTGTTCGATATATCTCAAGATACATTAACTGACCTATCTTTGCCACCTCAACGTCCTTATCAGCCTGTCCTTCCATATTACGCTTTGGGTGTTTTAAAAGGATGTCTTTTTGCACTATGTGATGGTATAAATTATACAGGTATAGAAGTATGGTTGATGAAGGAATATGGGGTGGTCAATTCATGGTCAAAGTTCATTAGAATTCCGCTTGATAACAGGATTGGATTTATGAGGCCTTTGTGCTGTGTAAATGATGATGAAATTGTTCTGGAGATTGATTTACAATCATATGCTATCTATAATGCTAAAAAGAAGACGCTTGAGCATGTCAAAAGTGTACGGAATCTGAAATGGTTTGGGGATGCCGCGGTTTATGTGGAGAGTCTGCTTTCACCAGAAGTCTCGTGTGTGTTGTATTAATCTTATTTTCAAATGATATAATGTTGTGTTTGTTTTTGTTGTCTTGAATAAATAAACTAGAAGTGTCTTAGGGTCTTATCCAGTTATCCTCGCGCTCAAAATACAAGTGTGCCGGTAGTACAAAGGCCTTTGATATTGGATGAAGCGTTAGCCTTGATGAATCGGATAATTTGTGATAGTTGTTTGTGTATTGCAACTCTTGTATCTTGATTGTTACTTGGTTAGCATTTTCAGTTTTTTCTTTAGATACTTGCAATTGTATTCCTTTTAGTTGGCATTTTTAGCTTGAAAACCATGCTGCGAGCTTATTCTTGTTAAATGTGCATCTATAATGTAAATTGTGGGAATGAATAGCTGAAACATTATCCATCCTTACCAACCGATTGCACAAGGCTATGGACAATATAAGAGAAAGTAAATTGCGTAACGTTATGGATAAAGACACATGGGGCCGGGACATGAATCCCGACCTCCGCTTTTATACCGAATGTTTACCATCACTAAACGACCATCACGGAGACCGTGTGAATGTAGTAATGTCACATTCATTATGTGTAGGTTTCACAAGGAAACCAAGTTGGTAATCTTTAGTGGCAAGTGTAATTCTACCCACCGATTTGCTTAAATTTTTCTCATGTAAACTTGAACTTTATACTTGAAGCTTCAAAGTAATTAATGCTTTTGAGTTTATAAAAGTTCTATAATTTGATGACCTCTTCTATGATTGTTAATGGAACAATCTATTACACATCATAAGATACTAATTTTACACTAACTAATTTTAATTTGCAGGGTTATTCGATCAAAAATCCCATAAGAAGTGGTGATCGTTGAGCGGATAACATACATATATGCTTCAATAATATGTCCAAAAGTACAGACACAAATATTAATGCAGCAGATTTAATTCCCAGGTAATTAATTAGTCTATATAAATCCAATCGTTCATCCTCCTTTGCTGCTTCAACAGCTCCCGCTCCATCGCTTCTCTGAACACAATTCTTCCGTTCTTTATAGCTGAAGCAATATCACCGGGATTATGCCATCTGAGTCGCGCAACATGGTTACATTTATTGAAGAAGGGATGCTGAAGCGCCTCCAACGCCGTTGGCCTTGTCCACGGATGCCAAGAAAGAAGTGAACTAACCAGGTTGACTGCATCCGGGCTTGCGTAAGGAAGCAATTGAGAAAATTCCACCCCAATACACTCTGGAAACCGAATATTAATCTCCCTTGCACGACGAACACTCCAGCTCCATGTACTCTCTGTCGGGGTGCCCAACACCGTGCAAATCTTATGAATCATATCTAGTGCAGAAGAACCTTTAAACAAGGGCTGGAGGGTAAATAACTCAGCCATGATTGCACCCATAGCCCACATATCAACAGAAGGTTCATAACCAGTAGAACCAAGAAGAACCTCAGGAGCACGATACCATCTTGTGGTGATATAATCCGTATATGGTAAGGGATCATCAATCTTGCAGGCTGAACCAAGATCAGCAATCTTTATAACATCTCCGGAGACAAGAAGGTTGTCGGGTTTAAGGTCACGATGAAAGTATCCATTACGATGCATGTGTGCAAGACCTTCAAACAACTGGAAGCACAAGTCTCTGATTTCGTCTTCTGAAAACGGCTTCATTCGATCCAACACAAGTCTGCAGAGACTGCATTCCATGTATTCAAATACCATGTAGACGGTATCGTATTCTTTGACGAATTCTTTGAGTTTGACGATATTGGGATGGTTGTCCATCTTCTTGAGGGCCTTGATCTCTCTCAGGATGAGGTATTTGTTCATGCTATCATACTTGTCGATGAGTTCCTTGACCGCAACGACTTCACGTGTTTGCTTATCAACTGCCTTCCAAACCACACCAAACGATCCACCCCCAATTGACATGATTTTTTCATACTTCTCATCCATTAATTCTTTCTTTCTTGTTACTTGTCAGACACACAAAAAAGAAACCTGAAATTTGTAATTAATGGGGGTTTTAATTATCGAATGAATGAATGTGAAGTTGGGGTTTTGTGTAAGATATATGATATTGTAGGATACGTATAGTATAGTATCAGGGTTTATAAAATAAAATACGCCTAAAATAAAACTGTCTTTTTATCAGGGTTTATAAAATAAAAATAAAATTAATGCGCGTAAAGTTTTAAATGGTTATACAACTGCCTTTTTATTTAGAGCACATTTATTTTTAACAAAACTCTATTTTAAGGAAACTTCTCTCTTAATTTAATGATTATGTGGATATTATGTTTTATCGACAAGTTAGTTTTTTGCTTAATTGGGTGGAATTTTTATGTGTGTTTATTGTCATCTATATTACTTTTAAAGTTGTATTTTAAAGCTATTTTTTAAGGATTTGATAGAATATATTTTGGAATTTAATAAACTCAATACTTTATTTTTGGCAATAGTGACATACTTGGTTATTATTCTCCTATCCTCGTTATACTTTAGTTTCAAAATAAAAATAAAAAAAATAAATTATTATTTGATAAAATGTGTATTGAAATATTTGTGTGTGATTACCTTTTCAATTACTTTTGCGGTTGATTTATACGTTCAATCTTTTGAAAATCATGGAGTTCGTGCAACATTTCTTTTTTTTTTTCCTTTCTACTTTCTTTTAGAAGTTGCAAGACAAAAAAAAAAAATGAAGATGTGAAAACTGGTTAATCAAATAACAAGAGATGTAGGACTTTGTATCCATCTTTTTGAATTAGCATACACTCACTTTTGCCATACAACGAAAATCAAAATAAGGTATTGTTAGACTATCAGGAGTGAAGGCTTTCCTTAGAAGCTCTAAAAGGGGCATCTTCCGCCATTTCATTATGAGAGATGCTCCATTTTTTTAGTGAGAGTGAGGCTTCCTCTAAAGGTTCGGGAATTTTTGCCAAATGTCATTGTGTAATTGATTGGGAATATAAAAAAGTGAAAAAAGTGAAGGGAAGAGAGAGGAAGAAAATGCGTTTGAAATCCGACGCTCAACTTCTTTTTTGGGATGGAACTCCCATTTAGACGGTGTTGATGGCGTTCTTGGGGCTTCAAATGAAGAGGACGCCCAAAAGTGACGCGTTGCTCCTACAGTCTTATATCACTTTTGTAAACCTTCAATCTTGGATATAGGATGGAAGCAAAATACATTATATCATATTTCTTGATCCCTTGAAAAGTGTGACCTGAAAAGGGATTCTTTTATATTTTTATTTGGCTACTTTTACAATTATTAACTTTATATATTTAGTATTAATAGCATGTAATTTAGCTTGACAGTAATTATGCTTAATATTCTACATTATTAAGTGAATATTATTGCAATTATCATGTGTCTTATGGATTATGTATGAGGCAAATAGTCAAAAACTAATTTTTGTAGAGATCTTAGGGTACTAGGAGTGGTACTATGAGAATTTATCAACCTTGTTAAATTCTATCAATAAAATTCTGCTAAGTCATTCCAACCCTCCCAACCAGCCCTCCCAACCTAATTCACTGACGCCCAAATTCTCAACCCTAAATCACACTCTCTCTCCATTTATCATCACCGGGCTTTCATGCCGTGTTCCAACCCTCCCAACCATAAATTCTATACCGGCGGCGGTGTTACCGCCGGTATGAACCCATAAATTCATCCACTCCGTATGCCCTTAGTATTTGTATAAAATAAATTACTTTGTCATTACCAAGATTTATCTTTTCCATCAACTTCAACTATTATGCAACTGCACGAGTATAATCTATTTACATATAATAAATTAAATTAATGTTAAATGTATCACAATTTTTTATACACGTGCGTGAAGATAGCTGCACTTTTAATTAGCTTTTAATTTTTAACTTAATTATAATGAGTTTAATCTTTTAAGTCATTGGAACTGCCAAGAAGATTGTATTATTTTACACTGGAATTAAGGATCAAAAGTTCCCTTTCCATAGGAGACTGTCTTTGCTTATAGTTCAAGGAACACGTACGTCCAATATTAATTCACAAATTCAAAGAATACAAGGATGGATATATATACATAAGAGATCGATGATGATATGTACAAGAGATCGAGAGTCCTTCCTCATTTCTCCGCCTCGATCTGGTTGATCGCATACATGCCGAGTCATATATAATCCTAATATATTGTCCTAGCTAGCGCGATCTTTTATTATATATGTTTATCGTACGTAAACTAGTAGCTAGGAAATATTTTGACTTCGATCAAGAGATGTTGCTATTGGAAACCTTGCATCTTGGACCTCGGTATCTTTGGGTGCCTATGTCTCTCCATTTAGTAGTAGCAGCTCGACTGTCAACGAGATTAATGTCGTGAGATAGAATGTTGTAGAAAGAGTTGTATATATATATATATACTAGTCTTAATACCCGTACGATGTACGGATTGACTATATATATATGTTACGATTGATTTTATTTATGATATTGGTAATGATATCACCTAATTTAAAATCATGATTGTGAAAAATGGTTCGTGTCCTTTTAAAATTCTCAATTACGTTTAGTTAGGTTAGTTAATTGATAAATATTTAGATAATAAGTAATATTAAATTAAAATTTAGAAACATAAGTATATTATTATTTATTTAATAATTATAACATGTCTTATTAATTAGAATTAATAAGTTTTATTTGTATATAAGCAGCAATATGTTGTAAAATATAAATTATCATAAAAAATAAGATTGGTGATGGAAATACGTTATATATATACTAGAAGATTACCCGCGCGATGCAGTGGAAAGATGGTAGTGGCGGCGAGACGTGAGAGCTGAGTGACTATTGGTTAAGTTTTTTTTTTTTGAGAAAGATGGAGGGCCAGGGCTAAATGTTTTACAATGTATTATACAAATAATAAATAATATATATATATATATATATTAAATAATAAATGATTAAATCATAGACATTAAATGATATATTAAATAAGGAAATGTTTAAAAATTTTAAAATTTAAGACACCCACCATTTGCTTTATAAGGTAGTATAGATTTGTTTTCACCATTTTCTGCTTCTTTTGACAAGAATTCAAGGAAAGTCAACATTCCTAAAGATAATCAGTGGCTTCTTATATTGTGTTTGCCATTGATTTGATTAGCCTATGTGATTATTAGAACATATCCCTTGATCATTAATTTAATAATTTTGCATAATCTATACCACATTCTTAAATTAAGTGGACTAAAAGTACAAAGGTGGCATGCATTCGCATATTAAAATATAGAAACTAGAAGAAAAATATCTACTACAAATGTACAATTGGCGCATATAAGTTATGGGTATATTTGGTAAACTATTTTTCAGTTGTAGCTTGTAGCTAAAATCCGTAACTCGTAGCGGAGTTGGTTGTTTGTAGCTTATAGCCGAAGATTTTAGTAGTATAAGGACATACATATTTTCAATTGGTATAATGGAATTAGTTAGGCGGTACGTATTCAGGTAATTTACTTTTCTATAAGCTTTATACTGTAAGTTAAAAAGGCAAAAACTACTTCAAGTACGTAGGTAATGTATTTATTTTTATGAGCTCAAGCTAGAAGCAATTAACTACTTCAAGTAGCTTATGGTTTATAAGATTATCGAAACAATAATTTACTAAAATTTTATGGATTCAAACAAAGCTTATGAGCTTATACTTATAAAAAAAAATCATAAACTCAATTTTTCATGAGCTCAAGCTCCCATAACCATAAGGTTATGCAGTAAAAACATTTAAATCGTAACTGGACTTGTAACCAAAGTTCCTTTTTATCTATATGGTGACGATGAATGGTATCAAAATGATTTTGTTAAATAGGTTATGTGTTGTTACATATGATCACACATGTATAGAACTCTAGTCTTGCCGATAATATTAAAATGTATATCTAGTAAAAATTCTATGCATAATTAACCCCCACCCAAACGCATATAAATACCACAAAGGTACAACGTATACTGCACACTGCACTTGTATATATTGATTGTCCTGGGCCAAACTAGTATGGCCCTCCTACTTCATGTAGTACACAAGTGAAAATGAAACAACATACGAAATGCATTTAGTGCTAAAAAAAAAGGTCATTATCAATTATATCATACACTTTATTCACTTTTTGGTGAAGCTTTGACTGAAACATTAAAAAACTATCATCTCTCCCGTTGAAGTCAAAATATAATTAAGTTATCACTTACCATGGCAGGGAAAAAAAGAAGATAAAACAACTAATAGTTAGAGGGCTTCCAATGGGTCTCATCAATTCGCTCATCAGTTACTATCACGTCAGCGCATTTCTACTGACACACAAACCTACTGTCAATGGACCTCATCACTTCTTTTATCACGTAATTTTTTAAAATTATTTTCAATTAAATAAACACAGTAATATATAAAACATATATTTCTAAAAAGAAAAACATTAACTATAATAATAAGAAAAACGAGGCTCAAATATGTTTGAGAATAAATTTACGGATAATCCGTCATGACCACAATTTATTAATGGTTCCCAACTTTACCATCCTTAGATTTTGCCATGCCAAGATACAGATCTATCTCTAAAAACTTGTCTCATTTCGATTTTGGACACCAAAAAAATTAAACCCATTTCGAAATATATTCATCACCACCTCTATAATGCCAAAAAAACCCAATAAGAAGTATTCCGGCGAAAATACCAACGCAACTAGCACGCCTCTATTGGTTGCCATCGGAAAAACCAAATATACATATTCCAACCACAAATACACACATATCCTGACCACAAATACCTACATATTCCAGCCAGAAATGGGATCAATCAAAAAGCCCTTCGGAAAAAAACCATATACATGATCCGGTCAAAAAGAAGGTGCCAATGTGGCTCAAAACCAACAGATCCCTCAAAAATACTGTGAGGAAATAGAGAGGATAAATACATATTAATATAAAAATCCATACATGAGCCCACTTATTCATCACTCACATGGTTAACTGAAGGGATCAAACCAATGCACAACATTATATATATAGGGGTTGGTTATTGTAAAACAAGTATTAAGGTAAAACAAATAGGATAAGATCTTAACCATTAGATTATGACAAAATTGATACACGAAGATTCATAAAATACAAGTATTTCACTGATGCACAAAGATTTTCATGATGCATAACGATTTTACGATTTTCAGTTAAGAGAAAATGATTGTTTTATTTGTTTTAATTTAATACTTGATTTATTTGAACCAAAATCTATATATATATATATATATATAAAGGATAAATGGGTGGGAACCCTCTGGTCCCATGTACCGTCTTGGTACCCAGAGCACATACCGCATAGAACCCATGCTCGGTAAACGTATATATATAGGAAAAGATTCATGTGAGAACCATTTGAATTGGAAGAACCATGAAAACTTTTAAATTTTAACTTGATAACTTGATATGTTCATATGTGAACAAATTCGTTCACATATGAACAAATTAAATTATACTTAATATTACATATGTTCATATGTGAATGGTTCTCACATAAACCTTACCCTATATATATTCCAGTCGTTAAAAAAAGAAAAATGTTACATCCGCTAACAATTCTATTAATACTTTTAAATATGTTATTATTTGTGAAAGAACGATATCATTGTTAAGAAACAATTAATTTTTTTATTTTTTTTTCAACTAGACTCGTGCATATTTTGGAGATGTCATAGTTGCTATGGAATATTTAAAGCAAGGGAAAAAGGTATAAATACGTACAAAAGCAAAAATTGCCTTTCAAAAAGTTCTATTATTTAGGAATGTCGCCTTTACAAACTACACAAAAGTTGTAAAAAAAAACAATATTCAAGAAAATAATTGATATAGACTTATTTGCTACAAACAAAATGTTTTGAATAATAGTCACCAGTTAATTGATTGCATAATAATGTTACATGATGCAATAATAACTAATTCGATAAGTTTATTCCGTTCGTGAAGAGCGTTTATCTCTAAATTCGATCGAGATCGAGTTTAATTAAACATTCGTTTTGCTAGCTTATTAATTCAGATGGGAAACAATAATCTAAGTATACATTTTTGGGATCCTATATGGAGCTACTTCGAAAGGGTTAAATGTAACCATGATCCTAAGAATTATGGGAACAATATATAATTGTGATCTCGAATCAGTTCTGAATAAAGCTGAACTGATGAAATTGGCCGATGGATGGGTAAGTACTGAAAAATTGCCCCCGTCGTATCATTCCTTCGTCGCTTTCTTCATGAAAACCCTCCATCATCTGCACATTTGAGATGTGAATTAGTTAGATCACAATTAGGCTAGCTAAATCATATAGAGAAAAACAGTTAGTCATATATATAAAGTCTGAATCAACTGAATCTGGAACAAATAACGTACCACTATCATTAGTGGGTAGGTATTATTGTGATCAAGAAACGAATTTGATTAAGAAACAACTTCACTATCAAAAAAGGGAAAAACTTTGCTATCAAATAGAATTGGACGACAAAATATGTTTTCGGGAGGGATGACATGTAGGACCTCGTATAAGATTCACCTTTTGGTTAGATTAATTGTATGTTTTTCGTTTATTTCTTATATAGTAATCATGGTTAAAGTATATACACGAAATAATTAAGATTTGATCGATGGATTACCCAAAGTTCATCTTCATCTCTATAACAATTATAAGTTGTGGTCTTAGGAATTAGCTCTCCAGGCTCATCATTGCGTGCAAATCTACCTCGTATTCTTGGACGATTGTCAGCAAGGGTTTTTCGACATGCATACTACATCAAAATTAGATATCCATTAGGCGATTTAACTAATTAAGCATACTACCATGAAAATCATATCAATAAATAAAATGTTAGAGATTATTAATTAGTGAAATGATCAAACTGTTACCTTAATTGTCTTGTTGAAATTTCTTTGGGTTCTCTTTGCTCTGTACCTCAAAATCTTCTCTTTTCTTTCCTCCGCATTGTAACGTCCCACTTTGAAATTTGCTTCCTCCATGAATGAACTTTTTGTTGCTAATGGGCTTGAAGACAACCTTTGGCTTGTTTGGCTGACATTTGGACTCTAAAAGAAGTGAAAAGCAGTCAATTTGAAGTACCAACGTACGTACCGTGTTAATTATCATTTAAGTTTTAACCGCATACTTTTGTGAGGCCAATTAAGCATTTTCATGCATAGACTTAAACTAAGCCAACCTATAATGGACTATGCAATAACTAGGGAACCGAGAATGATTAGGGAAGTTGGTGTGACAGAAACTTAAGTCGACATCATTCATTATTCAACGACACATTGTCTTTTGTAAGTATGAGCTTATTAAGTAGTAAAAATTTACATAAAAAGTTGTTTTAATAGCAACATGGACAAGTGCCAAAAATTTACCATAACATAAAAATTGTTAAGAATGTTTTTACATGATTATAGTTAGTTATTGATTAAATTACTAACCCTTTAATAGAAAGATATAAATGAAAATCTTGTGAACTTAACTAAATTATTGGAGTGTTGCAAGTTTTGGACTAATTAAGATGTAATAAGAAAACTAACTTGTAAATCACCAGTGCTACAAGCCCTTCTCATATGTGTAGTAGAGGAGAAGCTATGATCATGTGAGGTAAGGACTTCAGAATGAATATTTGGGGATTCAATCAAGCCATCAAATTTTGGTTGATAAAGAACATCATTTGTTGGTTTCCCTTGTTGGCAAGAATTGCTGCTATAGCTCCTTTGCATCATCTTTAGTGCATTATGAGACCCACCATAGTAATAGTTATTAGTATCATGTAAAGGTAGTTGACCTTCTTCTATTTTCACATCCAAAGAGCTAAAATCAAGAGATTCATTTGATGAAGTTACAGAAATGCCCATTTGGGTTACAGAAATGCCCATTTGGTTAAGAGATAGGTTTTCAAGTTGGTTGCTTGGTGGGGAGGTAGAGTGTTGTTGTAGGGAGGAGGTAATTTGGTCAAGCTCATCAAATGATGGGGTGTCAAAATTTTCTTGGGTGGTCAAAGGTGGTGAAGATGTAGATGCTGGTAGCAAAGGAGGGGTATAATTGTAGTTGTGTTCTTGGAAAGCTTGAAGGATGTCAATGGCTGATGAAGAATCATTGAATGGTGAGAAAGGATCATTGAAGAAACACCCTTCAAACTCATCGATTTCGGAAGTCATTTCCACTGTCTTGACCTTTTCAACTGATAAATAAAATGTTACTAATAATAATATAAAAAAATTACACGTTTAGAATGACATTTAACGGTATAGAAAACTTTACTTAAAAGACAATGGTCTCTTTGAAATCTCTTCCAGTCTCTCTCAGAAAACGCTTTCTCAAAATTGAGAAGAGGACAGTTGAAAAGCCCAGCCTCTTGTCAACACTCAAAAATAACTCGAGACGTTAGTCCACTTCAACTATAAATATAGTGTGTTTTTCTAAACTACACCCTTGAACTATTCTTATGTTGGCAAAACTCACCCTAGCTTATGGCTTTATGGGTATAGCTGTATAGCCATCCATGCCCTCAAGTTGTAATTTGCTTTCCTACTCTATAGAATTCCCCGAACGACCTATGAAGGTATCTCTCCAAAACTAATTGTTTAATTTCTTTTTTATTTGATAGATATATAAGTAATGAAAATAGGAAATTAGGATCACTTTTAAGTTTTCGATAAATTTTGGTTATTTACTTTGAACTTGGTAATAAAGAGAGATATGATCTCGGATTTTTAAAACAAATAAAAATGAAGTAAGCTACAAACATAGATGTATTATATAATTCTGAATTTTCTTAATATTAGAGGCATGTTAGCCTCCAGTCCGTCAAACCCCGACGTTTTGGAGTTGGGGGTGTCGACGTGAAAAGCTAGGCTTGCCTAGGGCCGCGGTGGTTCCTCCGGTTTGTTGACTTTTTTTTAAAATTCTTTATATATATCTATATAATTATATAAAGCAAATACCTCCCTTCTTTTCAACTTTCAGCATTTGAAATACCCAATAAATCCTAATTTATCCTAATCATGAGCCTATTGAATACCCAAAATACTCTTAATGAATTATTTTACAACTATTTCTCAACTTCTAAAATAACTACACTACCCCCTTTTACATCAATCACCTTTACATCAATAACCTACAATAATCGCTGCCGCCGCCACCACCACTAGTCGCCGCCACCGCCACCTTCGTCGCCGCATCGTGCGGACATCAGTCTAGTACATTATAGTGTGTCTGTGTGTATAATGCGTGTTTGTATGTGTATTGTGCGTGTTGTATAGTGAGTGTGTGTTGTATATATATATATAACTTGACATATTCATATGTGAATGGTACATATGAATTAATTCATTTACATGTACGTGAACAAAATGATACTTTTAAGGTTTTGAAAAAGTTTTCTTTTACGATATAAACTTTTATAACATTTCACATGTGAATGAACTTTAAAAACATATGATCTAATATATATATATATCGAAGAAGCTAGAATAGTTGTGTTTTTTTCTTTTAATTACCAATGGGGTGAAACCCCAGTGGTACCGCCCCCTAACAAAGAGTTCTAGGCAGCTAAAAGACGCGGGTTCGAATCCTTGCTAAAGCAGATTCCCTCCCACCTAGTTCTCTGGGGAGTCACCGGGCTGTAGTCTATGCGGTAGAGACGCAGGGTACCAATATGGTACATGGGACCAGAGGGTTCCCACCCATTTACCTTTTTTTTTTTCTTTTAATTATTTTCTTCAAATTGGTTTTATTTGGTTTTATAAATTTTAAAAATTAATGTATATTTTTTAAATTTATTTATAATTATAATGTATTTGTATTTTCATTTTATTAATATAATGAATTTTTAATTTAATATTAATGATGACGTGTCACCAACAAACTAGATTTTAAGTGTGTTGGGTTTGAGAGTAAAGTGGTTAAGTATGTTGGGTGTGTGTTGCTGACATAACACCAACAAACTGTGTTTTTACTTTGTCATATTAGAGATGGTCTTAGCATACTATAAATATAAAAAGGATCTCTACAACAAAATTCACTTGAACAATAACACCTTCTCCAACTAGGGTCTTCTACAGAGGGAAAGCCTGTTACGAGTAGAATACCTATCCTATTAGCTCTGAATAGCTCTGCGCACAAGCAAGACCCGTTGCAATGGCCCCTGTAGGCCCTTAAAACGCCTCTTTTCTGGCGTTTTGGTCCCTAATGTGTTGCTTCTCGGCGTTGGGGCCTCCAACGTGTTTGGTGACATTTTGGTGCAACTTGTTTGAGAGTGTGGTGTATGGTGTGGCATTTTGTGTTTACATATATATAAGGGTCTATTATTGTAAAACAAATATTAAAGTAAAATAAATAGGATAAAATCTTGACCATTGGATTATGATAAAACTGATGCACAACGATTCTCAGAACACAAATATGTAAAACTGATGCAAGAAGATTCACAGAACACAAGTGTATAAACAAATATATAAAATTGATGTATCAGGGATAAAACCAATTAATATGATGAATTCCATGATTTGTCGGTACCCAAACATGTTGCACAACGATTTTCAGTTAAGAAAAAATGATTATTTTATTTGTTTTACTTTAATAGCTGTTTTATTTGAAATAAAGCCTATCTACTCCCTATTAAAAATTATCCCCACCTTGTTGAAAGTTACATAAATTGGGACATGCGAAATGTCTAGACTACCCTTAATAAACATAAAGACTTGTAAGGAATTATCCGATTTACCTTTAATGAACTAATTTACATCTTAAACCCTTATCTTACAAATTTACACCCTAAACTCTTATCTTCTAAAATATCTCCACTATCACCTTTACATCAATCACATTAACATCAACTTACACCACTCAACGCCGCTACCACCACCAATAGTCGCCGTCATCACAACGAGTCGCCGCCACCAACAGACCGTTGCCGCCACCACCGCCGCCGCATTGCGCGGGTACCATGCTAGTATAACTAAACAAGAATAATATACGGATTTTTTTTAAAACAACAAACCATCATAGTCCTACTCTTAAATTACATAAATGTCTAAGATAAAATTCAAGACTTCCGAAAAACTCCATAAATCCACCTCCATAAATATAAGAAGTGGGATTCGCAGATAAAATCTTTCAAAGTCAAAGACGGATTACCTTGATAAAAGTAATGATGGATAAAAGTCACTAAATGCATGCATCTGCCATTCAAAAATAAAATAAAATGCATGTATCTCAATCCAAAAATGTTGGATTACATTAATTTCCAAATTGACCAATATGCACAAGTAATTGTAATTGAACTCTTCGTCCTTCATGAAAACCGATATCTACATATATATATTTGTCACCACAATTTTATATATTCTAATCTATTAAGTTCTGTGAAAATTTAATTATATATTACAACATGTCAACATATGTTAAAACATATATATGCTAAATTCCAAGCTTATATGTTGAATTAGCATTAGCATATCAAATATATAAAAACATATTAAAGATCAAAATATATACATGTATATTCTAATTAGTCAAGTATCCTGGTTTGTGACATTATCTTCAAACATACATATAATGATCCAATTATCTTAAAACTTTGTGGAAAAAGTTACCAAAAGAGCATATGTATTTAAATAGTAATATTTGCTACACAATGAGTGAAATTACACTGTAACATAATTCTAAAAATATAAACTTTATAAAAACAAAAGATATTTGGCATCCAAATTTGAGAATTTGACACTTCATACTTTTTAAAAAAAAATAGACTTAAAAAAATGAAGTTTTCAGGAAGATAATATTAAAGGTTACCATATACTTATATACGTTTTTTAAACAAAACACTTATCAATTAATGGCATAGTTATATATGCTCCCTTTAACCTAATCAAATATATTCTTCATCTTTGTACGTTAAAATATTATTCGTTTGACCATATTATTTGTACTCCTGCAAAAAAGTATGCTTTTTAATTACAAAAATGTTCATTCGTTTCATCGATATATATGTTTGTGTGTCATAGTGAATAGATTGCATGAAAAATGTACTAGTCAACTAAAGATATTTACCATTTCGTGTATATTTTTATTTTTATTTTGCAGTCAAAGTAAGTGGCAACACTCATATACTTTAGTCTAAGCTTTATTAATTCTAGTCATGCATTGTTTTTGTATTGTACAATTACAACACATTAATACTCAATGTTTATCATCAAAACTTTGATAATTTATTTATGCAAACGTGAGCATTACAAATGATTTGATCATTAAGCTATGATGATATTATAAATAAAAGAGTACTTACAAAAACTTGATCTAAATAAATATGAAAGATAGTTGGTAGAAAAATATGCATTATTTTTAAAATATCCACCAATATCATGGCTTTGAAGTTTGAAGGCCCAGCATTATAGATGGATTGGACCAGCCCATAATCTAACTCTATATAATTTGGCCTAATTAAAGGGTGTTGTTGGTTAGACAAGAAGAAATACAAAACTGAATGGCAATTCAACTACACGTTGTATATGCAGTATGCTTGAGGAGCAGTCACACCGGAGATGTTGATTATGCATGCATTTGAGTTCATTTGGTTCGAATGTCGAAACCATTTGATCTTGTTAGAGTCTCTGCTATCAACGCTAAAGATGTGTTTCAAGTTTGCCTCTGGTGCAGTGGAAATTAACGGATCTTTCAAGATTCTCCAAGGAATCAGTTTATAACACGCCACCTAAAGCATTTGGAAGAAGAAGGTGTATCATCATCTGGTATTTCGAAACTAGTTTTTACATAATCCAAATTTGGATGGAATTGCGCCACCATTTGAAATTACCATATTGTTTTATGCTTTCTTTCTCTGTATTGAAATGCAATGTTGTTGGCATTTCAGAGTGGCGAGGACCAAAGTTTGCGAAGAGAATTTTAAGTGACTTGTCTGAGAATGAGGCCGATATTCAATATGACTCCAATGAGTGCACGTATTGGGGTTATGACGACGATATACTCGTAGAAGCAAGTTATACAGGAAAATGGATCTTAGTCGTCCTCAGAAGCTCATATACACTTGCAAATATCAAGGTGGAAGTTGAGGATTACTTTAACTTGGATCGCGGGACTTACATGCTGAAGTTTGAATTTCTAGGGGGAAATATTCAACTAATTACTAATTACTAATGATCACTTGGCCCGTTGCATCAAACTTTGGATAAGTACCCAAAAGAGACTTGAGCAATGGATACGGTTTAAGTGCTTGTGCTACCATCTACCATAGAAAAAAGTGGATGCGCTGATCAACACATGGTTTAGAAGTCAAGTCCTCGATAGTTGTTTTTTAATGTTTTGCTCTTGTGAAAAGATTTATATAACCCGAAATTAGCAGGCTAAGTACAATTTGGGGTGCTGCATATGTAACTATTCTTAGATGTTGATTTCTCTTTAGATCAAGTTGGTTGGTTAGCCTATATTGGATTTGTATATTGACTGTTGGTTTTTGATATCTGCTATTAGAGGGATGGCATTGCAGCTTTCATATTTTTTCCACCACTCACTCACTCCCAACCAATCCTTTTTTGACACCTCAGTTACCCCTCACTCATACCACATTCCATTATTTCATTGGCAACCCACCTCTCACCCACTACTCACTACAATTTTAATTTTTATTTAAACTTAAAATTATATTAAAACTAAAACATTACATAATAATAATACTAGAAACATAAAAACTACAAATCCTAAAAACATAAAAACTACAAATCCTAAAAAACTTACACCATGTCAATTGCTTTATCCACCATGTCGATCTTCTCTTGCACATACGTAACATAAAGTTGTTCAAGGTTGGTATTATTCCGCCCCGATGCTCGTATTTCTTGTATTTCCGACTTGCATCCATCCTTCTTCGTCTGTAATTTCTTTATTAACTTCTCATAGGTTGTTTTGGCAACGACTGTCGTTTAACATATCCAACTGCATCGAGTTCTTGACCTCGAAGAATGTCATTTGTGCCTATTGTTCGAAGACGAGAAAACCATTGTCGTTGTGAGAATATGTTTTTTTGAGGTTTGAAGTAATATAATAGTTGTGAGAATATAATATTGAGGTTTGAAGTATAAAAATGTGTTTATATAATAGTTAGAAAGTAAAATTTTTTTTTTAAAAATAGCCGTTTGTAGTCGTTACCACTCAAAACCAAAGCAGCATTCACTTTTGCCGCTAGTATCTTTTAGGTGGTTCGACCACGCCTGCGGACCCCTTGCCGCGGTGACACCGCACGACGGCAGTGTTCACCTACGGTGCCGCACATACCACGCACGTGGAGTGCGTTGCCATCGCTCATATAGTGATATGTGAGTTATTTATGCAAAGTCATATTGGCTTCAATTGCCCCATATTTAAAATTCACTAGTAGTAAACCTAATTCAATGCTAGGCATGTTACATACGACAGTTTAAGATAGGTATATAATTAAAATAATTTTATGCATAATAATATTTTTATATCTATATACTCATCGAAAATATAACTTCACATATAATTTTCTTGATTTAGCCCAATATATATACGTATAATATAAATTTAATATGGCATACTGCTTCAAAGTTTTGATATGATTTGATATTCTGGATCAATATATTCTAATACTTATATGATAGAAAGAAGACAATATAAACTAATGATGATATCTTTTTTAAAAAAAGTTTGTGAACTATCAATTGTATCATATACATATAACTGATATAATGTAATACTATATTTTATTTTATTTTCTAATTTAAAGGAAGCGTTTTGAAATTTATTTTTGTATTTGTATTTATTTGAAAGCCAAAATTTATTTTGAATGTAATTTCTGTTTAAAGCTTTTTATAGTTAAATGATGTATATGCGTTTATTATAAAATCAAACTAGTTATGTTGTTTTATTATAAAGTCGACACATGTCAACTTGTAAATAAGTATTTAATTTATTGTAGGGATTATTACCTGTGAGTGTAAATAAGTATTTAACTATGGCTAAATATCTATTGTAAATAATTTGATTTTAACTATTCAGCCGGTCCTCCTATACATTATTTGGACAGATTTTGTAGTTAATTGCATTGCATAAACATTTTGACATAGTTACGTATATTCTCAGGTAATAATCTCTTTATTGTATGATGTATAAGTTTAAAGGATTATTACCCGTGAATGTAACTAACTATAACCAAATGTATATGTTATGTAAAGATCTCGTAAAATATCTATACCATGTAATAAACTTTCAGAATGTACCTAACCAATCAAAAACTTACAAGTGGCAGCTTATATGGTTGCCACATATACCTGGGTACATCCAATAGCCGGGATTTGAAAGTTCGTTACATGACATAGACATTTTCCGAGATCTTTATATACATAGACATTTGGTGATAGTTAGTTACATCCACATTAATTCATAAAATGCTTAAGGGATAAGTGTCTCAAATTGTAAATAACTATGGAGAAATATACATAGTGTGTATCGAACTTCAATTGTATTCATTGTATGTATGTAACTTTTTTTGTGTGTCCAATTCGTGTAATAAACTAGCTCAATCCGGTTGCTGCCATATACAATGAACATTTGTACGTAGTTCGTTACACACAATGTATATTTGTGCATAATATCTTACATTTTGGGACAATAATCTCACGAGTTTATATTAACAAAAATCAATTAGTAAGCAGTTAACTATCTAGCCCGTAAAATATTATACGATTTGCACAAAAATACAAATTACTTATATACCATAAACACGATTTAAATTTGTTCACTATATATATTCGTTCATACTTACTTATATTATATGGCGCATCAATCCCTTCCCAATGCTTAATAATAGAGGATAACGTGTTGAGCTTCAAAATATAATCCTAGACAATAAGCTGGATATTATTAATTGTAAGGGGGAGGGTATGGCTTCGGGTTGGACTTGGTATAAAATCGGTTTGACTTCGTGATGATACCCTCATATTTGGTTTCATTTTGGGATGAAGATTTTCGGTTTGCCAAACCGCATTTCATAAATCACATTTGAAGGTTGGAAAGCACATTGCATTAAATATTGATTGCATGCATTCAACGGTTGGGAAGTAAATTGTATTAAACATTGATGCATACATGCACTGAGATGAAGTAAATTGCATTATATACAAAGTAAAGGTACATGCATACATGCACAGTAAATTGCACATATATATTCAAACAATAATAAAGGTACGTGGACGAATATGGACAGATACATGCACAGTAAATTGCAAAGTAAATTGTATTGGTAAATTGCTTTGACTATGGATGCATACATGCACAGGTTTTTGGTAAATTGTATTGAATATGGACAGATACATGCACAGGTGGGAAAAAAAAGCTTTTTTACATCCTAAATTTACCTATAAATACATAATGTTTCTACCATGAAAATCACTTCCAATATATTTATAGTTTAAAATATATTTTTAAAAAATAGTGGGGGTTGGTTTGATTTGGTGTATCATGACACCTAGTAGAAAATGATGAGTTTTTGGTTTGAAGGGTAAAATTGAGTTGGCACTATAGTATTGGATATTGGTTTGGTTTGGGTTATGATGACACCCTCCCCCCTCATACTCAAAGATAGTAGCTAGACTTTTAAAACAAAACTCAACATCTAATTAAAGGTAAAACAATAAACTATTAATTATTTATGAAAAATACAATAACTTTAATATAAACATAAATAATAACATAGACAGTAAAAATAATATAGAAGAAGTAATTGATTGACTAATGAATGTTTTAAAAAGTTCGAATATTATTTTGTGACAAACACATATAGTATGATGGACAATGATTATAAAAATTAAAAACAAACAAAATAGTAAATAATTATTATGTTCTCTTAAGAGTAAACAATTATTTATATAAACAAAATAATAATAATAATTGTACAAGCAAAATAAATTAGATACATGTAAATAAGTTATTACTATAAAGGGGTTAGCATGTAGTTTTGCATAAGTTAGAGGGCATTAACGAAAACAAGTGAAAAACCAAAAGAAAAAGGAAGTCATCTTCAATGTCTAAAGTGACTCAAAACCCCTGTCACAACTTCCGCCATTGAAGTTACTCCAAGTTTTTTTCTTTTTTTTCTTTTTCTTTTTTCATTATGTGTTCAGTCTAGAGAACATAATATGGGTTTGAGGGTTCTTTATCTTGGTCATAACTGAGCCTAGTGTTGAAAAAGGTAGACCCGTAACTTGTTGCCCCTCCGATAGTGATGCCCCGGGCGATCGCCCACTTGGCCCACCCCTAGGGCCGGCCCCTGCCGGTCACTTCAGGAAAATGTCAGCAAACTGTTCCAATACACTGAACCAACAAGCTGAACTTATTTTGCCTCCAACCCAGCATACTGAAACTCAGTTTGCCCATGCCACATCATCATCCAATTATACATACATACACACCTATGTTATTAAAAAATATATTAAAAAAAAGGAAGAGGCCCACAAGATTAGTATGCACACAGTTTGCTCATGGACAAATTGGGTAGACATTTTGATGGGCATTTTGTAACTCCAACCATGACATACTGAAAAGGCAATATGCATTTTGTGGAGCAAACTGCCATTGGAGATGGCATTAATAGTTGTCTTAAGGTGTTAAGAGAAGTTCTTATACTTTTTTAATTTAAAATCGAATTTTTTCAAAAAAAATTTGTGTAAATTCTTCAATAAAACTTTTATAATCAATTTATTCAGCCAACTTTTTTCAATTGATTATTTAACAACAAAGGCATGTACGTCAATAAATATATGCGAAGTGTTATAAATAGGAAATACTTGAAATAAAACATGAAACTAGCAGAAAGAGTTTAGATAGTACTTATCTCTACATGAGTTGAATAAATATCTCAACTTTAAACTAGAAAACCTTGCAAGTTTAATTAGATATGGGATCACAATTATATATGTTTGATGTGAATTATAGATATGATAATTTGTTGATTTAAATTGTAATGGTAATCGAACATTATTGAAGCTCACGTATTTGATTCCTTCTATTTGTGAAAATTACCGGTTGTAAATAAACATCTTATTTAAGAAAGATTTTTATTAGTAGATCGATAGTTATTCATATACATATAAGCATATACTAGGAATGTACCCACGCGGTGCGCGGTGGTGAATTATTTTTCAAAAAATTTAAGTTATAGTATATGAAATTCGTAAACTTCATTCAGTACATGCAT
>JAOXNX010000001.1:29335609-29346698 GCA_028566075.1 Solidago caesia
CGTGTCATTAATATTAATCTTCAATATAGTTAGCATATTCAAGATCCTGCAGCAGAAAATATCTTTCCGAGCCAAAAATGATATATGAAATACGTTAGTAACGATATAATTCAAGATCCTTCAGAGTCAAGATCCTTAAGTAGAATTTGACCCCGAACACATATATATATATATATTTGTATGTATGTATATATATATATATTTGTATTTATATATATATATATATATATATATATATATATATATATTTGTATGCATATATGATGAAAATAATAATTAAAAAAAAACCTCCCACATGGCCCACACCCTTCGTCCTCCCTCTTCCTCATCTCGACGAAGTGCTCCACGACGAGGCTCAAGAAGAGGTCGTGCCATCCGTGACGATGACGACGAGCTCGGGAAACACCCACGACGAGTGGGTTGGGAGCTCCATTATAAAAATTATACATGTTTGTATAATCTTTTAATTTTTCAAGAAGCGAAATACCTGTTTTACCCTTATCTATTAAGTCGACTATTGTTTTTGCTTTTTGAGTAAATAATAAACAAATTTAAATATGAGAAATTATTAATATACTCTTGTATCTTAAATTTTAACTAATGGTATCAATTTATTAATCTCTTTGACAACCGATTTAGTGGGTCATTGATAAGGTCTTACTGTTTTGATTTCATCTACCCGGATTCGAAACTCACTCCTCACAATTGTGGGGCGGGGTTTTTGGGGTACATTGAGAAGTCCTTGGTTCAATCCTAAGTATTCGGGATAGTTTAGGAGTAAGAATAATATAGTTTGCCGTTTAAAAGATAAATAAATAATCTCTTTAGTTATCAACTTAAATTTTTGTAACTTATGTTTTTCTTTTTATTTCTTAGTTATTAATTATTAAAACAATATAAAAACATGGTTTTCTAAATCACTTTTATCAATTCCTGTCAAAAAGAATACGAATAGCTCGTATTCATTCGGTAATTCTATCCTTTATTTTCGGACCTTGTTTATGAGTATAAAATGAATCATGAACTTCTTCAATACGGACTCGTTCCCGCTCATAATTTTGCTACAAATGATACTTTATACTTTACAATCCAATGCATAGATATTACTGTTCTTTGTCTAAAAATCTTTAAAATCTTTTTATACGTATTGGAATACATTATATAGAATTATTGAGATGACAACTATGCATTCCAATACGTCATGTAGGACTGGCAAGAATTATTTTTTTACTGTTGTTTGTCCAAAAAACCTGCCATGGATATTATTTATCTAATTGACAAATAATTGATGGCATAATTTAAGGTCTAAGATACTATTACTAAATGCAAAATAAAGGACAAAATCTAGCTCCACAAAAGTGACTTTTCTTTTTCTCTATTGGGACTACTCTTCAACAAAAAAAATTTAGGCCTGTTTTAACATGAATTCAATTTTGGTAACTAACCACATGAAGTATTAACTACTGACTTCTAGACAATACATGTGAATAATGCTTTTCTATCCATCCCATTAAAGAAACATGGACCTTAAATAAAAAGTTTAGACCTTTGCCTGCAAGAATCTAAGCAGATGCCCATTATACTGCTCTACCAAAAAACAAAAGCTAAAGTTATATCAAAGTGACTTGAAAAATTAAACTTTCTTTTTGAACCAAACTAAGCTTTCTTCACATGTACACAAACCATATAGATATGAATCCTATGTTCTTTCTTTGGACAAAACCAAATGAATATCATCAACTATTGCCAATGGAAACAAGAAAAAGAAGATGGATAGGATAGGTGAAGAAATAAAGATTATTATGACTAAGGCAGTGATGCATCTTGGGGGTTGGATGTGGCGTCATGTTACACCCCAAGATGCTACCCAAAAATAGAAGGTGGTGTTCATGACATTTCTGCAAGCATCTTTGAAGGCATCATGCTTGAAAACATAGAAAAAAAAAGGGAAAAGTGGGAGAGAGAGAGAGAGGTGTGAAAAAGGCTAGATGCTAGAAAATTGAAAAAGCCAAGCGAAAGGGAGCGTCTTCCATATTCCGCCCAACCCCCAAAAAGCCTAAGGGGGTGGTGTTCCCGGCGGAAAGCCAGCGACTTGTGTCCATTCCGCCACACAAAACGCCCCATTCCCTTCGGTCTAAAGGGTTTGTCAATCATATATTCATAAAGTGATGTGAAATAGAATAGAATGTTATATATATATATCAAATAAAATTCATAAAGACAATCAGATAAATATCTGGTAAATACAAAATAAGATATTTTCAGATTCAGCTAAACTACAGCATAAAAACACATAGAAAAGTGATGTCTAATTAGAACAAATTCTATTAGTAATCTGGTAAGTGGTAAACCTTTCTTTGTTGATATAGACCATCCAATCCAAATCTTTATACTATCTTTCTTTCCAGCTTTACAATTAAGATATTTTTTTAATATATATCTCATATGTATCTATCCATCTATCCATAATTCCATATAGAATAAAACTTTAGAATCCCAATTATAATACCTCATAGTATTGTTTTTTTTATTTTCTTTAATTAATTCAATAAAGCTTATTCCTTGCTAGTTTGCTCCTGAATTTGTTACAAAGAGCTGGCTTATCTTGAAGCATGAATTGTTGACAAAATCCAGCTTACATTAAGCTGGACTTTGTGGCAAATCTTTCAGAATGAGACTAGGATTCAGCTCAAAAAATAAAACACATACACATTAAGCAAAAACATTTCAAAATTGATATAAATTAGCTTAAAAAATAGAACCATATAAGCTTGATAACTGCAGAAATTTACATATCCAATGTTTTGGCATTGCCATACAACAAGACATCAAAGTTTTTAACAAATAATATATATTTACAATACAAGTTTGCGAAATCAAACAAAATTTTGTTCGATTATGAACTTATTCATCATATATTCATAACTCGAATCCTACAATCTCGACACACCAGTTTGTTCATCCAAAATCCAAGCCCTACTACTACTACTTCTCCTAGTAGTCATCCTACTCAAAATCGAATTCGACAAACTCCTACTTGTATTCATCAAACCACCATTCACTTCCGAATCATTAGAACTACTCGATCTCTGTCGTCTTCCTAAGAACGAAAACACGCTACGAAAAACTCTCCTCACCCCACCCACGGCGGATTTCGCGGCCGGCGATTGCTCCGACCGGTTCAAACCGGAAATATCGATTCTCGATAACTGTTCAAGCAACCGGTCAAAACCTGATCCCATTAGAAACTCCGACATCATCTCCGGCAACGGCTGTAGGCCGGATCCAGCTCCGTCGTCGTAAAACAGCTCAAATCCTCTATCTCCGGCGATGGAGTTTTCATCGGCGACGGCGCGGAGAACGATGACCGGATTGAACGGGGAGAAGTTGCTGGTGTTGCGACGGTTACGGCGGCGGAATCTCAGATCTGATCGGTTCATGTTGCCGGACAGAAACCGGCGGCGGTTTTCCGGTGTGGCGGCGTCAACGGATTCGACGAAACCGCCGTCGCAGTGAGGACAAACGACGGCGTTGTCGTTGGTAAGTGTAATGAAACGCGTGCAACGGTAACACCAAAACGAAGTCGTTGGCATGATTGAAAATGATAAATGGAAATGAAATTAAGAGGATAGAAGAAGGTTTGTGGGGTTTTGGAGTGTGAAAATGAGATAAAATTTTTGGCCCTTTATATAATGGATTTAATTTTATTAAATTTTATTTATAAGGGTACTTGATGAAGAAGGGTAGGTGCTCCTTTAATTAAGTGATTTCAATTTAATTAAGTGAGTATGGATATAACGAAATTTTTTAATGTTTATATAGTAAAGTGATTTCAATTTAAAATGTGGAATATTACTTTATTGTACAAGAATTTGATTCTCAGGGAGAAAAAAAATATTGATTACTTTATGGGTGGGATTATCTAAATATTGATTATGATTAAAAAAGAATTATGGTTATAATTATTTTTATTTGTATAAACATCCTAATTCTATTTGCTATTAATTAAAATAACAAAATTTAACTTAAGTCACTAGATAAACAAACATTTGATAATAAGTAAATTGATTTTCAAAGTTAAATATTGATTGACATCAATAATATTCAAAATACTTCTGGATTTTTTTTCTTCCACTCTTTAAACAAAAATAATGTTTAAACAACTACCATTTAAAAATGCTACCTTAATTTTATTAATCGATTATAAGGTATTTCAAAATACAAATTTGACAAATCCTTAGCTATATTTGAAGACATTTTGTAAATACTTTTTATTAACTCCGTAATTAGTTGTAAAGAAAAGGTTAGACATGTCTTTGTCAAATAAGATAGGAGACTATGGTAATTAACATGTTGTTGATCCTTATCTTGTAATTGTGTACAATAGCATATGATAAGTTATTCATGGATCGGCCCATCCTAACATCATTTATAAGAGTCGGATGACGAAGTCTCCTACTTAGATAAAGATGTTTCAACGCAACTCTCTCAACGCGAAATAGCAAGAAGAAATGGAGTAAGGCAGGGACACACTTATTTTAATGTTAGACACTCAAATCAAGGTTATATATATCCCAACACGAATTAAGTCATCTCCAATCCTTTACACCGAATCTTAGTTTTAAAGTCGTTACGTCAGTTTTCACTCTGAATTTTCACACTAAACATTACCTTTAATCCTTCACACCAAAACTCATTTTAAACCGTCACGTCATCATTAATATTTATTTTATAAAAAATGCATTTAAATTAAATAAAAAAAACACATTTCATTTATAAAAAATTAAAATACATATTATTATGAAAACAACAAAAACAAACAAAAATTAAAATATAAACATATATATACTATAAAATTCAAAGTGTAAACATATATATACCACAAGGTTGTTTAAAATGTAAACACATATATGTTATAAGGTTTAAAATATAAATTAATTATATATAAATATTTATATCATCTTCTTCATAGGTTCTGGTTAAAATAAAACAAGTACTAAGGTAAAACAAATAAAACAATCATATTCTCTTAAAGAGAAATCATTGTACATCATGAAAATCTCTGTGCATCATTGTATATATTTGTGATCTATGAAACTTCATGCATTAGTTTTACGATGATCCAATGGTCAAGATCTTATCTTATTTGTTTTACTTTGATACTTGTTTTACAATAACCAACCCCCTTCTTCATATGTATGTAAAACCTGTAATCAATTCATAAACATAAACACACACACACACACACACACACATATATATATATATATGTATGTATGTATGTATATATATATTATACACATATATAAACCTACAAATTATATATGTCTCATACACACACATCCATACACATAAAAGAAAAATTATAAACCCGTTAGGAAAAAAAATTATGCCAATCCATTACCGCGAAGCCATTCACTCTGGCTTCATGTCGGCCTTTCACATTTGGGGGCCAAGTCCATTTGCGCAGAAGCTCCGGCGAAAGGCCTTTCACGCCATCACCGAATGCATTGGAAATGGCCTTAGTAAGAAAATTTTGTTCTTTCTATGCAATTTTATTTTGAAGTTCAAAAGCTCCATTTACAATTCTATAAAACAAAAACAAATTATTTTATTAGGATATATTATTGTTTTACTTTGAAAGTTAATATATATAGAACAATACTCAATCACATACTTTAAACGAATTGCATGAATACGAACGGGACCATGTTCATGTGCGTTCGCTTAACTTAACGAACGATTAATGAATGGATAAATGAACATAAAGTTGTGTTCATGTTCGTTCATTAAGAAAATTGGCTTGTTCATGTTCGTTCGTTAACGAATGTTCACGAACATAAACGAGCAAACACAAACGAATGAACATAAATGAACGAACACAAACAAACGAATACGAATGAACACTAATGAACAAACATATATTTATAAGTATTAGAATTCAAATTCAATATTACAAAATATCCATCACCTAAATTTTTTACCGAACATTCCTAATTATGATTCTATTATTAAACATTCATCTAATCAAAAAATAGGTTAATATCCAAAAATCATTTTCAAAATACATGGTTAAAAACTTCAACTTTGAGTCCAACATCACATGATCACATTTTTTCATGAACATAAACGAACAAACGTTCACAAATATATTATCGAACGTTTTTGAACATACCGTCGAACAGTTCATGAATTGTTCGTTGAATGTTCAGTTCGTTTACAGCCCTACATACATATATAACATATACAAGTAACATGTTACACAATATTTATGTGCACCCATCACCTACTTTCCACTTTAAGTTTTCAAAATTTACGAAAATAAAAATGTAGATCGAGTTAAACATGAATGACCTAGCTCATTGTCTCATATGAGCTAGCTTGTATTGCTTTTAAATTAATCATGTAGTCAACGTATCGCATATTGTTAGATCGAAAGTTAGTTTATACGCATTATAATCTCATGGACCGTCGTATTATTTCGTTTACTGTTAGATATTATAACCAATAACCAAATTAAACCAAATAAAAATATAAAATTATTAGAGGGTTATTATGCTTTTTTTAAAGAAGAAAAAAAGAAAACAGATTAGCGACGTTTCGCTGACGGCTTTATAGGAAATACCGCGTTGACTTAATGATTGCCATCCCGTAACATAAGTTGGTCCCAAACGAACATTTTAAAAAAAATAAAATATCATAGCATAAGTTGGCCTTGATTTTAGAAAAGGAAAATGATTGATCCTCCTAATTGATCAACCTAATAATCATCCTAATACTATAAAAATTTGACATGTGTAATCCACTTATTATCTTTCTTTATCACCTCCCTTGATTTTTTCATGTGGCTTGATCTTATGATTAGGAGGATTATTAGGTTGATGAATTAGGATTAGAAAATGGTATAGTTAATAGTTTGATATATAAAAGAAGATTGTTTTTATGTTTTACTCGTATTTAAATAGTTAGAAAACAACATTGATTTGATTTCTCAATAAACCACTACCAAAACCTACTCACCATTTGACCAAGTTAGTTCATTTGTAGGTTATCTAACTCATTAATATATTTGACCATATAATATATGCTCACAGAATGTTTTAGGAAATTTATACATTGCCATCAACAATATTTTTATTAGTTTTGTTTTCTTGATGCTTTCGTGTAGATACAAGCAAACAAAAACAACAGGGAAAACAAAAACACAAAAGATCCATGTCATAAACTATATTAAAACAATAAAACCATTTGTTCTATAGATCAGTGTTGCTCAAATATTTGTTTTATTGTGCTTGGAAAATAGATTAGAAGATGACAGGAAACCAACTTGAGACGTTATTTCAAACATCTCAAACGTTCACTACCTTGCCACTCGTATGGAGCTAGTATTTGTCAACAAAAATGATTCATACGACTAAAATTTATAAGCATATATATATATATATATATATATATATATATGTATGTCTAAGAAGGAGATCAAGACACATGACGAGATTGAAGGTGAAGATAGAGAAAGAAAAATAATGGAATCTATGTGTCAACAGATGATTTGATTAGTCATGTGTTAACACATGGCGATTTTTTTCTTTGACACCGTTGTTCGGCTCATAGTAGCGGGATCCGGTTTAGACAACCGACTATCCGCTGTCGAGTTAGGACCTCGTCATTTGACGGTGAGGGGGTTTGTTTCTATTCGAAAGTCATATGTAAAAAAAAAACTTTTTAGTTTGGTTTTCTTCATGCTTTGGTGTAACACAAACAAACAATAACTGGAAGAAAAAAAAAAGACACAAAAGATCCATGTCATAAACTATATCGAAACCATTCGTTCTGTAGATCAGTGTTGGCCAAATATTTGTTTTAATTTAATTTGTTTAGAAAATAGATTATAAGATGACGGGAAACCAACTTCAGATGTTATTTGAAACATCTCACACGTTCACTACCTTGCCACTCATATGGAGCTAGTATTTGTGAACAAAATTGATTTAGTATATGGAGTTAATTGCATAAATCGTCCCTGTGGTTTACTCAAATTCGTGGATTACATCCCTCGTAAGAATTTTTAGTGGTTTTCGTCCCTGTTTCAAGTTTTTTTAGTGGTTTTGGTCTCTTTCACTAACACCATCCATTTTCCAGCCGTTAAGTAAAGGGCATTTTCGTCTTTTTGCTTCTCAACTGGTTTTATAACTCCCTTCTCTTTTTATATCTATATCTATATTTATATTCGTCATTTCTTTTATGCATAAAAATAAAACACATACACTTTGAGGTCAAATCTCTCATCGGCTACACCCACCACCATGACCATCTCCGCTCCGGCAGCCTAGATCCGACCACCATCTCCGGTTACCCTGTTTTATGGTTGTTCAGGACATCCAATAGGTCTTCTAATTGTAACTTTAACATAGGTGTCAGCAGCGATCGGATTCGATGCCGGGGTTTTATCTTGTTTGGAGTACCTAGAAGCTGCTCCATGGGCCGAAGATGAAGAAGAAAAAGTAGCATCTTTATTAGCTGAGCTTCATCTTGAAGGGGCTGGTGCCAGTGAAGTATTAAAGCGAGTTTCGGTTGATTTTACATCCGGGGTTGATGAAAGTAACAACAATGAAGAAGTTCTTCTTAAACTTATACATATTGTTTTCGAAGGAAAAGATGAAAAGGCTAGACGAGAGATGAAAGTTTTGGTTGCAAAAATGCTTCGTGAGAATTCGTCACACAATGATTTAAGAAAAGCATCTTT
This sequence comes from Solidago caesia, assembly GCA_028566075.1. Taxonomy (NCBI): domain Eukaryota; kingdom Viridiplantae; phylum Streptophyta; class Magnoliopsida; order Asterales; family Asteraceae; genus Solidago; species Solidago caesia. Next base: position 29,344,356 of record JAOXNX010000001.1, read on the forward strand.
ATATTCTGCTTGTGACAAATGTTTGATTTTGTTAAGAAAACATTTCTTGAAAGCTTCTTATGGGGAGTTACAAGATGTTGCCCAAATCACACGACAAGCAGATAATTTACATTTTCTTCTTGATATTTTGATAGATAGACAGATTTCTGAGGATTTCTTGAAATCATGGGCATCTTTGACTGAATTATCTGAAGTCCATTCTAAAGTACCACCAATTCACAGATATGAAATCAGTAGAGTTACAGCAAGATTATTTGTGGGAATCGGAAAAGGTCAACTTTTGGCATGTAAAGATTCAAGATATTTACTATTACAGACATGGTTGGTGCCCTTTTATGATGATTTTGCTTGGATGAAAAGAGCATCAAAAGGGCTAGATCGTCATTTGATTGAAGATGGGCTGGGAAATACTATTTTGACTTTACCATTATCACGGCAACAAGAAATATTGATGACTTGGTTTGATCGATTTTTGAATTCTAGTGATGATTGTCCAAATATACAGAGAGCGTTTGAGGTTTGGTGGAGACGGGCTTTTTCAAAAACAGGTCAACATTGGCCCGAAAGGTCACAGCAGTTTCGTATTACAAATTAGAATTTGTAGAATTCTTGAAATTGAGGATCGCAAGCAGCCTGTTTTGCCCGTGTGTTCTTCCTTTTAACTGGTGAGTATGTGCTTTTAGTCGAAGATTGACTTTTTATGTCAAATAGTTTGATGTAAAGATTCCATTATTGATGCTGATTCTTAAAAAAATTTGAGCTTCATTCTAATTTGCTTGTGTTTTCTTAGAATTATTACTTATCATTCTTAGTGGTGGTCTGGTGGACACTGGACAGGGTTCTCATTTTGGCATACTTTATATAGAGGTGGCAAGATGGGTGGGTTGGAAGGGTTGGACAATAGGTCAAAATGGGTTATCTGTTGAAACATGTCTGCTTTTTATATGGGTTGAAAGTGGGTCGTGTTTGACCTGTTAAAACTATATTCAGGAAATGTTATTGCGTTTAGTATCATTACATGAACAATATTATTGCAGTAATAATCATTCAAACCATTTAGGAGGTTGTCTGCATTAATAATATATATTAGACATCATTCAACCCCTTTAAACCTGATGGGCTATGGCCCGTTCCCCTTTAAACCTCCAACTCTTTAAGTTTTTGTTACATGTATTTGCTTGTCGATAATCTTTTCTATTAACAACATTCAACATGCAAGCATGTATCTTTATTGTTTCTTGACCGTGTCCACAAAATCCATTTCTTAATTATTTGCAATGGAAGATTGAACCACCTCCAAGATAACTTGGTGGTTAACATTTTGATATCTTTACTAGAAATTTCACATTCGAATCCCGCCAGGTATAATCTTGGATTTGACCATGGAAAGGTTGGAAATGGTCATCGGATACCGGGTTTGGCTGCTTACATTTTGAGTCAAAAAAAACTTGTCTTCTCCGGATGACTTGAATAGCAAAAGTTAATTCGTTTACCGTTTGCAATGGAAACTTGCTAGTTTTAATAGGAAAAGGGGTTCATTTTGCCTTCAAGAAGAATATGTGAATACTTGATGCTTTCCTATAGAGGCATATGGTGGTTGCTTCTTGTTGGTGATGAGTTAATTTCAAGTGTCTTAATATTTAGCCTTGTGTCATGTGATCCCCACCCCCACTAGCTATATTCATTTTTATATATATATATATGTTTTTGTATGAAATTATTCCTAATCAACATTTAATAACAACATTTAATTTAATCTAATGGTTGTGAACTTGTGATGTTGATGGAATCACTGTTGGTGACAGCTTTCCATTTTTATATGCATTACATGTAAATGCATGTGGGTCTACAAGTTGCATAAGAATTGCATAGAAACATTCATATATGTGGAAAGGGTAACATCAACTTTGTTTCGTTTCTTGTGGGTTATGTTAGGTAGCATATTTTTTGAGTGTTTTTTCCATATCCATATATGTATTACTTCTTCAAATACATACATTACTAGCTTGTAATATGTAGAAAGGAATTACCAAAGATGGTATGGATGTTTATCAAAATTAACATATGGTATGGATATGGCCTTTCTATGTGTCGATCGAGAGAGCGCGCGCTATATTTATCTAAACTGATGTACAGTATCATATTATTGTAGTGGTAAGCAACAATTGAACTCTAAAAAGTAATAAAAATAAGCCGCAAACATATAATGGTTTGGTGGACTTCCCACACACCTCTCACACTATCAATATCGTATATAACTATATAACAGTGTTGTAAAACTCGGCCGACTCGGCCGAGAACTCGGGATCGGAATCGGAATCGGTGGGTTAACGGGTCGAGTCG
>JAOXNX010000001.1:29346798-29363711 GCA_028566075.1 Solidago caesia
ATTGTTATCTATCATGCGTATGTACAACGTGATGATTATTGTTATATGGATCCATATGTGTGAATTTGCGTAAGGTGTGTATGCAAGAGATGGTACGACGGTATCATAGGCTACATGCGATAGTCCTTACGTGGTTGCCCTCCAATGTATGTGTATATGTATGCAATTATATTCACTAAGCGTTGGCTTATTGTTTAGTTGTTTTTCCCTTTTATAGGTGGTTCTGGAAGTAAGAGTTGAAGTAGCATTTGATTTTGAAGTGCTAGTGAACCTTGAAGGTATAGGCCATTGAGAAGAAATGGCAAATTTTGGTATAAGAGGTTTAGTATACTTTGATCCTTGGCTCTTGATATAAACATTGCCGTTTTGTTGTGAATATGGCATTTGCAAAGCTTGAGTAAAACTCTTTGTAAGTTGAAATATGTTTTGAACCTTTAAATATTTGTCACTTTGGGTAATGGCGGGTAAAAGACTCGTTAGTTTTGTAAATGGTATTTTGAATGAATGTATGAAATGAAAAGGTATGGAAGTAATGATATTTTTTTGATTTAGATCAGAATTCTTCAAGAAACATGTTGGGTTGATGTCAAGTACCTTGTGGGTCAAAATTTAAACTTATAGTGATTTTCTTCAGGTGTCACGCCGTGACCATCTAGTTTTCTTTAAAATATTTTGTATTTTGTTACCTTGATACGACGTAGCACAAGGATGGTCACGCCGTGACCATCTAAACTCAAAACATTTTCTTTGCTTCTGTGATTCTGTTACGGCGTAGCATATGTATGGTCACGCCGTGACCATACTCAGTAAAAAAAAAAAATTTATACGATTTGGGTTGAGTCGTAACAATCTAGTGAGATTCGAACTTGAAACCTTTTATGAGCAACTTATAATGTCTAACTACTAAGCTACTTTGATGGTGGATGTATTTTCACCAACATTTTAAAAAATTAGGTGCCAATCTTTTTTTTTTTTGAAGGTGTGAATTACTCGCAATTATCAGGAGGTTTAGCATATGTTGTCTTAACCGGGTTCGTGCTAGAGAGCCCCATCGCCGAATAGATCCCCAATTTAAACCCCTCGATAAGAAACTCCTATCACCCAGAAATGCGGAGGGAAAAACTTACCCAGACCCACCTATAGAGAGCTCCTTCGCCGAATAGATCTCCAATTTAAACCCCTCGATGATAAACTCCTATCACCTAGAAATATGGAGGGGAAAACTCACTCAGGCCCACCATATGTGGAAATTAAATACCTGTGGCCACCCCAAATATGCCTAAGTTAGGACTCGAACCCTTGACCTCTTGTGAGGAAAGAGACCTTCTTGCCACTAGACCATTTGGTGATGGTTAATTAGGTGACAATCTATTTTTATTTTTTTTATAAAATAAATAAAAATATTGAACATTTTTCAAATATTTTATGACACTAGCTAGTTTTTTATACTCCGTATTTGCGTTTGTGTATGTTACCGTTAAGTGATATTTAGTACTCCAAGTAATTTATGCATAAAGCTCGATTATCAATTTTAATTATATATATTGATTGATATACACACTTAGGAATGGGGACCCTCTAATGTGAACATTTCAAAACACAACGAGAGTTGTTACAGTGTCGTCTGTCGTGCACAACCACAAATGGTTTACACTATGTGTGGTCGTAGTTAACGTTTTCTTTTCGATTTTTAAATATGTGTGTCTTGAATGTAATGGTTGATTCCATGATTATTGGGAAAGGTAAAATAAATTAATCAAATCTGCTAACCAAACTCATCGTCATCATTACTGGTAAGGTAAATTAAATTACATACTCGTACTTTTCATCGGAAATCATTTAACATGTAAAAGTTGTACTCACACAATGCATGAAGTTGGAGCGTTGGATAGTTTCAGTGTAAAAACACTGTTAAGGGTTTTGGGCGGCCAACCACAACACTAGACCATTGATGTTAACATGTGTTTTATTCAAAATAAGAATTTAGGGATGACCTTGCATAATACTCTCTTTGTGTTACACAAATATCACAGACATCGACTGCCGTTAACCCCAATCTTTTAGTCATGTGTCATTGTTAAACAACCTTGAAACACATTCAGTTATCGTGCATTATACGTTTTAGTTTTCATCATTTAAAAGCATATGTGTAATTAATTCTTAAAAAGTAATACAATATCAAAAACCAACTCACCTAATCATATGTTTAAATACTTATAACTAAATCTCCTACAATAACTCCTTCCATACTTTAAAAGTCAAATAAATTTGACCAAATACTTCTAATCAACCAATCATTTAATTTAATTTCATAAAAAAAAAATTAATCAACAAAAAGAAAAAACTAAATACACACAATAATATTATGTTACCAGATCTAAATCTACAATCATTATTATAATGCCTTAATTAGCCTTATCATAATTGTATGTCGGTTGACTTTTTTTATTTATAAATGAAAACTAGAGAGGCTAACTTAAACACGCCACTCCCACAAATGGTTGGTGATTTTTAATCAAGGGCAAAATCATCATTTCAACATATAAGGGCAAAACCGTCATAAATTCGTGGTGATACATACATCTATACACATACACACACTATATATGTATATATATAGTGTGAGTGTATGTATATATATACACACATAATAACACAATCGAAGCAAGGGATCGCGTAATAGAGTGGCATATGAAGAAATGTGTGGAATATAATCGTCAGAAATAAAAGATTGAGATTTTATCATCATCATCATCATCATCATCATCATATCTATATACCTATATCTATACATATAGAGAAGATTTAGTGAGAGAAAGTTGTTTAGAGAGAGAAAGAAAGAAAGAAGGTTTAAGTGGCCGCCATTTGTAATATTGTGGAGTTAGATTCGTGGGAGGTTGTTGAAATTTGATTCAAATCAGGTATTTGAAACCCTAGCTTAGCTTACTTGTGTGTATGTGTATATGTGTGTATGTATATGTGTGTATGTATGTGTTATGTGTTTATGATATATTGTTGAGATTTGATGGTTGTGGATGGTTATTGATTGAAATGATTGGAAGTGGTTTTGTTTGAAGAGGAAAGTGGTTCTTTTCAAGCGGCATCTGTTACGATTCTTGAATCATTGAAGAACTCGTTTTTGGGAATCTTGTATGCTTTATCGTCTTTGATGGATCTGTGGTTTATGTCTACTTAGGGTTTAGCACATTGCGGGATCTAATCGAGTTATTACCCAAGTGGTGTTACAGGTCAATTAGGGTTCTTTAACCCTGAGTTAAGTAAGATGGGTTCGAGATTAAGGGATGGAATGGCTTTTACTAGTAAGGTTTCTGTCTTAATGGAGATTAGGGATCTGGCAACTCTTTTGGATCAAAATCTGATCACATGTTATGCTTTGCCACTTAGATGATTCACATGATTGTGATGGAAGGCTGTCGATTGGTCACATGTTGCAACGAATGCCTTAATAGAGTTGAATTGTTATATGTTTGACTTACAATGCCTAGGCCATATGTTTTTCAATATAGATCTTGGGTTGGTTAGTTATATTAAGATCTAAATATAGATCTTTTGAAAGATAACAAAATATTTTATGGGGTCGACATAAAATCACTTTTGCATTAATTGCTTCGTGTGTAGACTTATTATGTTTATTATGTATATGTCTTTGATGCTTTACAGACTGTGAATTCGAGTACTTATCTTCAAAGACAAAACAATGAGGGTCTATATCTAATGGTGGGAGTTGAAATCACTGAAAATATTTTGTTATGACGTTCTTGATGTTGTAGGACTTTTTGATGGAGTTTATTGTTTCTGGACTTGCAGATTCATCTGTGTACCTGCACTGGGGGTTCAACCTCGGGTATTAGTTCAATCAAAAGCAGTGGCGGAACTGTATCCTGCAAGAACTGTGGTGGAAGACCGGTGATTGGTGAAAAGAAGTCTACAAGCTGTATGCTTAGCACTGTTTTGGAACTTTCTAGTTTGATTGATTCTGACTTTACCTGGACAAAAGTTTCTAAAGGTTGTAGAAGTTCATCAAGAAGACCCCGTAGGTCAAATACAATTGATTTAGACTGCGGAGAACTGTTTAGTAAAGGTTTTAAAGGGTTGGAAATGCCTGTTTCTGAATCTGAAAAGGTGGTGTTTAATAATTTTATCAAATACTAACAGCTTGTTTCATTTGAAAAATAAATGCGCTTTTGCTAATGTGTTCTGTTTTTTTATTTATGGAAATCAACAGTTGGGAGTATCTGTTCTTGGGTGTCACTTTGGTGAAAAGGCTGAACACATACCGATCAAGAAAAGGAGATTTTTAATTAGGGCGTCATCTCCGCCATGTAACAACCCTAATCTGTCATTGGGGGTTGCAGAGAGACATACCACAAGTCCTAAAGCTTCCTGTCATGGGCTTCTGTTAAATCCAAATGCAAATTGTCTGCCTACTGTATCTGAAGGAGTTACTTGTATGAGTGAAATAGGTAGCAATGATGAAAAGCTGGATGTGAAGAAGCTCGTTAAGGATGACGACTTCTCTGGAATATCTATACTTGCTGCTGCAGCATGTAGTAACAGTTTGGGAGCTGAAGTGGATCACTGTGAAGGGTCAGGAATTGTCTCATCTGTGGCCAAGAATCATGAAGTTTCAACGGCTGTTGAAGTTAATGAACAAGAGTTGAAAGTCGAAGAACCTAATTCGCATATGTCCACAACTCCATCCAAAGTTGATGAATCCACATGTAATAACTCGACTTCACAGGCCCCTTTGGAATTAGCATTTAGCAAGGCAAATCAGGATCCAAGCATACAGAAGTCCCCTGTCCGAGATGCCAGATTCAGCTGGGACTTGAATACTGTTATGGATGCATGGGAAGAACCGTTTGTAAACGAGCATGAAGTTTCCGCATCTGATGTTGCAAATGACAATGACACACTTGTGGGAGAGAAAAAGAATGATTATATGAAAGACAACTCTGGAAGTACATCAAAAAACATCAGCAGTCAAAATTTACCTGTTGACCTAAAAAGCTTGTCTCATGAAAAGGAGGAGTTGAAGCTGGGAAAATGTGAACCATTCTCCTGTGAATTTGGTAATGCTCAACATGCCGTGGCTGTGAAAACGGAGTCCAAGCATATAGATAATGTTAATGATGCCATTCCTGTTACTAGAAACCTAACCGTGGAGAACTCAACACATGGTATTTTTTCAAGGTGGGCGAATCTCCAGGGCCAGAGCCCTGGTGGTTTTAGCAGTTCTGAAGTGGACACAAAGTTGTCAATGGACTGTTCTGTACCCCCTGGTTTCGATCATTGTCTAACGTTGCATTCTTCTAAAGAGAACGTTGGTTTTTCGTCTACAATTGTTCCCTCTACCGTTACTGCTACACAAATGATCATGCCTGAACATGATTTATCACTTGCAAGTGCAACATCTCTAGAAAATGGGCCCCATCGGAGGGAGGTTACTTCTAATAAAGTTGATGATGAAGAAATGACGAAAATGGAGTTAACTACCAATGTGGTTGCTGTGGAGGATATGGTCATCAAGGAAGAAGCTGATAAAGAAGGTTTGAAACCGGTGAATCAGACTACCTTTGGTGCTCATCTTGTGGGACCCTCATCAATGACGGTGGAGGACCAACCTGCTGCAATTTCTTTCATGCACGATGCTGGTCATTCTGATGCTGAGGCACCATTGGAGAATGGATTTGGTTATGATAATTTGCAGAGTGATAATAGAGCTGGATATGGGGTTGATAAACAGGACGAGCTCTCACTGGGATACGATTCTCAGTATGAAGATGGAGAACTAAGGGAATCAAGTATGCATGCTTGGAAAGGATGCGAGTTGAATAATGAAGAATATGAATACCATATGGAAAACAGAAAAGATGATTTTAACCCGCATGTTGTTGATGCCCATGAAACTAGTTCTCAAAATGGACAAGGTGGTTCCTCAGGAATGGTTAAAGTCATTGAAGCTGGATTTGGAAAAGAAGCAGATTTAACATCTAGTGTGGTGTTGCCAGAGAAACTTCACAGCAGTGATAAAGTATTATCTGGTTTGGTACCAAATGAAATAAGCAATGGTCAAGAAAACCGTGAAAGACAGCATATTGTGCAGAATGCAAACCACTCGGAGTGGAAGATGAATGTTTCAGGATGGGATATTTTACCTGAAAATCAAAGTTTTACTAAAACCAGAAACTTCACTGGTCGAAAATTCTCCTATGGTGAACAAAAAGACAGATTTGAAACCGGGGATGTTGAGATGAGAGCTGAAGGCTCAAGATTCTATCGAAAAGAATCACTGATACGTATTTCAGGTCCATCAACTCGTGATGAGTATGTTAGCAGGGGTAGATTCCGGATGCAAGGATGCAGGTAATATTCTCTATATTCTTGTTGACTGAGTTTGGTCAAAGTTCAATTGTTGTTTTTAATGATGTTTGTATTTACAGTTCCAAGGCTGATGATGGTTTTACTTCAAGACCGGAGAGGGAATCTGGTGGATTAAGATCTTTTGGACGGGGTAGATACTCGCCTCATCATCGTTCTAGTGGTCGGGGAGTTGGTATGTGGAATCGTTCCCCGGAAAGGGGCAGGGATCCTAAGCGTCTTCCTTCGCCATCTTACCAGGGTCCATCTTTCGCTCGTTCTATGTTAGACGATTCCAGAACTGTGGATAATATAACAAATGAAGGTGGCATGGATTCAAGTCGTGGTGTCAGACCTAATACTTCATATGTTACCCGTCGACCTTTCAGAAGCAGGTCGCCAATGAATCGGGAAGCACAAGATTTTCGTGCACGTTTAGGTTTGAGACCATCTGGAGACACGGGTCATGATAGGTTTGTGGATCTGGTTCGGGGCAGGGGACGGGGGAGATCCGTGAGATATGGTACACGGCTTGATGGTGAGGGACCCAGGGGACGATACCATGGACCTTCAAATGACGAATGTGATGAATTTCTGACAGAATATTCACATCCTTTCCCAAGGAGACGCCACTGTTTTTCACCTATAGAAAGAAGAGGAAATACTTCTTATCAACATCACCAATCCAATTCACGATCGCCTTCAAGAACTCGAACTCGTTCTCCAATTGGTAATACTGCTTTTAGACGCCGCAGTAGATCTCCTGATTTCAGACCTGATACTAGAATCCGACGGCCCAGATCTCCCAATTGTCGAGATCATGCAAATGAATATAATTCAGGACATCGAAACAATAATTCATCTCCGACGAGTTCCAGATGGCTAAACTACAAGGAGCGGCCTGTTTTCGACAGAAGATCACCTCCACCTGGGAGGACTAATGCACCACAGGGGGAAAGGTTTAGTTTTTATGATTCTTCAAGAAAGAAGCAGAATGAGTACTACAGATCTGGACATCCAGGACATTTTTCTGATCTAAAAGAATCGGGGAGAGGCCGGCCCAGGTATGTGGGAAATGACAGTGATCGACCTGATAATGGCTACAGACGTGGCGGGTTTGTTAGGCGATACAACATGGACACGCCTACAAAGCGCTTCCACTTTGATGAAGACGAGCTTGGCCGTGGGTTTGATGCTCGTGACCAACATGCTTTGGAACTCCTTGCACGAACAAATCTGAACTCTAGCCCTAAACCAAGCAGCAATGGAACAGATAGCAGATTTCGTGACTTTCCAAGGCGGGTGAGGGAAGATGGTGACTTGAAAAGGCGGTCTAGAGAAGGAAAAGATTCAAAAGAAAGTGAACACATAGAGGATGATTTTGAAAAACGGCCTAAAGAAGTGAAAGACCAATCTATTACTACTACTACAACTAGTACTACTAACCTTGACTCGATGCCTAATGAAGCAGTGAAAGAAGGTGATGCTATTAAAACCAATGTTGGGCCCTAACTAAACCATATGATCATTCGGTTCGTGCTTGTTGCCCTTGCTATATTTAGGGAGGAGGAATAGCGAATACACATGCATTCCTCTAGCACTAAACCTTTGTGAAATTTCTACTTTTTCAGCTTGAATCTTGCTGTTCTCTGGTTCTGGCTGGCTTGGGTTTAATTTGCACTCAGATTAGTCTAGTCTTTGTTTTGTATTCACATTTTTTTTTAAAAGTTTTTTTTCTCTGAATAGATGTCTCCTTATAGCTCCTCGAGGCTGTTAGTTTACCTTGAAATCAAAATATAAAATTTAAATTTTCTCACACAATCTTTTTGACCGGTGTGCCTGTGTTTTTTGAGAATCCTTCTTGCTTGTGTGTTTTTAAGAAAGTTGCAGACGTACATATACCATGGAAGATCTTGCACTGAACCGAATCATGCAAAGAATTGAAGTTACATTGGTAGCGAAATGAACTCAATAAACATTCTTAAAAACTATAGACATTTGTTGGTTGTAGCTTTGATTTCACAATGCACAAACCATTGTAACTATTTCAGTAGCTATTGAATGCCTAAATCTTAAGTGTTCAGCTGAGTCTTCCATTGTTGTCATTGTCCAAATGGGTGAAGAAAGACGGTCCACTGGTTAACCAATCATAGTTTAGTTCACCTGGCTTTGCTGTTTTTTGCCTGGAAAAATAAAATTTGTAAGATTGCAACCTGGGAATTGTATTTATTTTGAACAGAACTGGAAGAGGGATCTTACCATTGTTGATCATCGAGCATTTCTTGAGTCAGACCAAAGTCTAACATTTGTTGTTCAGTGTGATGCACTAACAAACTGTATCTTCCACCCTGCCCGGTTTGCATCACGATCATATTCCCATTCTGCATGTTGTTAAGCCTCTCAAATTGCTCAACTGTCCATTTATACCATCTCATTAAGAACACTCTCAATGTTAAACCATGTGAAACTATCACCAAATTCATGTTAGGGCTTTGTTCCCCCGGTGGCTGAAATCTTCCAATGTCTATATCCGTTCTCAACGTCTCCCGGAACCCTGCACCGTTTTAAACATTTTACCTTTTGTAAGAATAATGTAATTGTCAGCGTACACCAAAATTTTGGTTTTTGCCTTGAGTTGTATGTTGTGTGGGTCTCTTTTCTTTTGTTCTATAAACGACATAGAAATAACTAAAATGGACGGAGGACTAACCAGTGATTCGATCATAGACATCTGCTGCGGATTCTCCGTTTGGAAAACGGTAGAAAAATCGACCATACCGAACACGAACTGCTTTTTGAATCTTCATCTGTTCTTGATCTTGGAAGTTCCCTGTAATATGGAGAATACGGTAAGGACAAACATAATTCAATCTTTATTGCATGAGATACTAATCTATGTATGACTTTTGGGAGGATATTCGTATGACACACAAGTTACTTCAAACATCACCTGCATTACTTGGTAAATAATATATCGTATGCTCTTGATGGTTTACGATGTCATCAATGGTGGATGGGTAAACCGAAAGCGATCTCTGTTGAGGCTACCTGATAAGAGTCAGGTATTTGCTCCGATGTACGCAACTTAACTGGTCTTTACGTGGCCGTTTCAAGACTCTTTCCTTACCAACATAGGGTGTTTACCTAGAGAGGTTCTTACTTGGGTCCCTTCTAACACTTTTTGAACACCTTACGATTAGATCACTTTTGGAGATGAGTACCCAAACAATTTCTATGGTGTGTAAGTCTCTCAAAACCGATGTATGTTGAGAAAAGTTTCGTATATTACAATGTTGAAATCCGCATTTTAACTTTTGGTTATTGATCATCGATTGTAGAATGCATTGTAGACAAAAGAAAATAGTTTATCTACTTAGGGGTGTTTGAGATTGCGTTTGTAAAATAGATTTGCGTTTAAAAACTGCGTTTTGAAAAAGTATATCCCAACCTGCTTTTCCAAAACTGTATTTTCTGTCAATAAAAACGTAGATAATTAATTTTTTTGCCAAACATTTTTTTAAAATTATTTGCGTTATGCAAACACAATAATCAAATAATTCACCCTTAGGGTGAATTAGAAAGCACTTTTGTAATAACATTTCCCCCCTTCAATTTCAGGAATGAGAAATGATAAGTTCTTCTAAATAACTATCTACAAATCATTCCAAAACTACATAATCACTGTATATTTATGAAGCAACATGTATTTTTGACCTAACAGTTCAGATTTTTACCATATTATAAAGCAAATGAGGTGTTTAGATTAGCTTATTAAAAGAGGCTTATTGTGTTTGAAAAAACCTGCATCAAACAACACACATTTTCTTAAGATTCTTTCAAGTTTTTACTTTCTTAAGTTTCTACTCTCTCAAGTTGAAAATTTGTGAGAATAGAAAAATAATGGGGCCGTAACTTTACTTGATGGTAGACCCTTAATCATGTTTATAGCATTTTGATTGGTCCAACTTGATCAATTTGATGGAAACCAAAGTTGAGTGAACCTCAATCCATATAAAAAGTTAATAAACATTTTTCTTAAAAATATTTGATCAAGCTTTGACAATAGAATAACTTAATAAGCACTTTATTAACTAACACAAACACCGCCTTTTAAGTCCTTAACTTTGACAAACAAAATACAAAAATGTGGGGGAAAACTGGAAAAGACTTACTGAATTAGTATACTTGTATTGTACAACTCCTAAAGCATCATGTCTCAATAATCAGACATGTGTTGCATAGATTCTTCGACAAAAATGATAGAAGCTGGAGTTGTGGTTGGAGACTAAAGCTTGAGGATGGGCTTTGTTTCTTTTCTTTTTTTTTAAAAAAAATATTATATTTTTACTTTTCTCAATACCATATCCAAATAATGTTATATTTTTAAAAAGTGATTGTTGTTAAAAGGTAAAAGCCCCTAAAAAAACCCTTACCAAACATACCAAATTAGAAACAAGTTAAAGATAAGGATAGAAGAAGGAGAAACAACCTACGTACCAAAATCTTGTTCGCGCAATCTTGGTTCTTCCCTAACCCCAGCAATCCGAGACTTATCGAACGCTTTGCCTAAACCACGAAGCGTTTCGATAGTTCTCGTATAAGGAGAAACGTAGAAATAAACTTTCCAATCATCATCAACACCGCCTTGTTCATCTTTTTCAATCATTTCGCGTATTCTTATCCCACATTCTTCAGCCTCACGTTTTCCTTTCTCAGTTAATCCTATTTTTGGGTCGGCCACACGAGTATAAACTTCTTCATCCACGTTTCCCTCACTTTGTCCGTGTCGAACCAGGATTATTCGACGCGGACGAGGAGGCTTTATTGTTGGGGCATTAAGTATGAGGTTTTTTTCAGGGAAACATGTTAGGCTTTTTTCGTCGCTGTAAATTTTCTTGCGACGACCAACTGTGTCTTCACAACATTTGATGTGATGGATTATGGATGATGATATTGTGATGGACATTTGTTGTGTGTAGTGTGTGTAAATGAAAGTAGGCGTAGTGTTTGTAGTGTGGTAATTAACTAATTATTACTGTACCTGGGAATATTCGTTATCATGCAATTTTGCACAGCTAACTAGCTAAGTAATGTGATGTCAAAAGAAAGAGGCAGAAATTGATATTAAATTAAGGGTTGTCACTTGTCACTCTATTTAGTCACAAGTCATCACCATATATACACTCATTTACTAATTACTATTTACTATTCTATCCTTTACAACATAAATGTAATGGTAACTTAAAGATAGTATAACAATATCATTATTGATCTTTGTCATAGTACGTAATCAGTATGTTAACATGAATATATTGCTTTTAAAAGTCGATACTTATTTTAAGATTCATAAAAATAAAAATATATCATTTAAGTTTGGGGGGGAAAAATAGTTATAGGGTTAGTTACCAACTTACCAAAATGGATAATTAACCATTTTTTGAGTCAAACCATGAGAATGCCTGAATTAAATTCTCGGATGGATGAAAACTCAAAAAACAGCAACACACATAGACGATTCGTGTAATTTACTTTAATAAATATTTTCGATCTATTCAAGCTCTTGAATCAAATTTCAGATTTCTTCGAGCGAAGCTAGAAGTTGCATTATAAATGTTGGTCGCACTATAATCAGTTGAACAAGTTTCAAACAGTGAAGAACAAAAGGAAGTGAATAATGATTTCATTTTGTTAATGTAAAAGTATATATCTAAATCTAAACTTATATATATATAATTTTCAAAAATAAAAAAAAAAAACTGACAACTTATCAACCTAACTTAATTAACAACCTAATTAATAAACTAACTTAATCAGTTAGTTAGTCTACTTTACACTTTGCCCACCTGATCGTTAATATTTGACACTTATCTCCTCTACTTAATTTGTACATTCAATGTTTTCTCTTGTAAAGTAAATGGTCTTTTATTAAATCTTACACGAAACTAACTACAGAAAAGCAAAACATACATAAATTCAACTTTTTAATTACTAAATAGACATAAAATTTCATTTTAGATAGATTTCCATATTTGTCTTTTCTCAATAATCAAGGGGGTGTTTATGAAAATCTTATGTAATATAAACCCATTATATTTCCCTCCCTTCCTTTTAACAACTTAATAACAATCAAGAAAATATCCAACCCACCCACATTGCATATATTTTCGTTTACTGAATTCTTGAAGAAGAAGAAGAAGAAAAAGGAAAGAAATCATGGCTTCTAATTCTTCGGACAAACGCAAACAATCGGACTTGATGAAACTGTTTGTTACTTGCTAGCTTCTCTCATTTCATTTTACTTCAACTTTCATCATCCACTATTTTCATCATTTTTTTTTTGTTTGTTTATATAACTTGCAGGATGATGAGTGATTACCACATTGAGATGAACAACGATGATATGAATGAATTCTTTGTGCGTTTTCATGGACCTTCTAACAGTAAGTAACTAACGATCAGTTCTTTTTTGTACAGTATGTGGGAATTTGATGAAATTAACCTTGATTAGTTCTGTATTTGATTTTTAGTAATTTTCTTGTCATATATACATATACTATCACTACTTCATGTTGTTAAACTGGTGATAGATGTGAATTTTTTTTTGGTCAAATGGAATATGATTTTTGGGTCAAATGGAACATATTTAATATAAAATACAGATATTATGGGAAATCTAGAGAAATTTAGTGATAGTAATGTTTCTTAAATCTTTTATATAAAGTATAATAATAATGATTTTATATAGTGTATGCGTATCTCATTTTCTGAAATTGGTTCATGGAATTGAGCACCTGAGAATCCTTTTTAAACAGAATTTAAGTTCCGTTACCTCTTAGATTGCGCGTCATTTTACACATTCAAAGCATGATGTTCTCGTTTTTTTCCTTTTTTACTTTCATTTGCTCTTTAACGGTTGCGAGAAAGAATAAGTACAGATGACAGTTTTGACTTGTTTGCTTGTGAATATTTCGGTTGGGTCATATTTCACATTTTCACTTATAACAGGTCAAATGGAGGTAACTAGCAAAAACGAAACGGGTCAAATATGTCAAACGGGCTCAAAGTTGCCCATGTTTTGTTTATAAGGCAACCTCTTAAACTGTTGAATTTTTTTTTTTTATCATTATTGGTTTTGTGATTACGTTTACCCAAACCTCAAAACTGAATAATCACTTTGAATGCATATCCAAATGATTCATAATCTTTGTAGCATGATTTTCTGCATTTTTTTGTATCTTATTTTTTTTGAATTTTATCATGAACAATGCAGCTCCTTACTCTGGAGGTGTGTGGAAAGTAAGGGTTGAGCTTCAAAATGACTACCCCTGTTCCTCTCCGTCCATCCGGTTCATAAACAAAATGTTCCATCCAAATGTTGACTTTGCATAAGTGTTTTTTTGTGACATTAGGAACATATTGATGGTAATCATGAGCTTTAGTTGAAAATTCTAACATTTTTGTGCATATGTTAACCTTTTTCAGGTCTGGTATGGTGTGCTTAAATGTGATTAATAAGGATTGGAGCCCCATGTTTGGTATGGAAGAAAATCACTTTCCTCATTCTCATGCAAAATACAATATTTCCATATTTAGAAAGTCTCTGATCATAGTTACTTATCTGTCATTATCATCCTTATGAAAATTAATGAAGTTTAGAGGTGTTAAAATGGGCATGCCAGCTAACTGTTCAAAAACTGTGATTGCATATAACAACTTACTTTATTAATCGAGCCATTTAGGATGTTAACCAGTAACACTTTGAGCGATGTTTGACCCATTTGACCTTCTTTCTTTTAAGGTAAATTATTTTGATTTTACTCATTGAGCCTATAGAGATTGAACATAACCAAGCTTGACCCGTTCACCAGTTAAATATAAAAGTAAACTTCTCAAATCTGCCATCTTTATTGCCATTGATTCAACTGGTTTTCTTTTATGCGGGTGCTTTTAATTTTATCCATTTGACCCGTTATAGTTTAAGCATAACCCAAATTGACCCATTTATAAGTTTATTGACAAAATTAAATGGGCTGAAGTTGCCACATTAAGTCCACAAGATTTAATATTTTGGTGATCTAAAAAAAGTCAAAAAGATTTTCCGAAAACCATGTTTCAGATAAAATTGCAGTTATCATGGGATGTAGGGAGCATTTCTTTAAAGTATAATCAACCATGGAGTATTTGAAAGGTGTGTATTTAAAGTGATTACTGTGACTTTCAAGAATCATAACTCGAAACTTTTGTAATTAAAGTTATGCTGGTGTAGTGGTGTAGGATCAGGCCTTGGAGCACTATGATCACAATGTGACAATGTCTAATAGTTGCGTCTTCTTTATAACAGACTTGAACCATGTCTTTGACATCTTCCTTCCGGTATTTTTGGATGACCCGAACGCTGAAGATCCGTTGAATGGCGATGCCGCAGCTCTTTTTATACACGATCCAGTGGCTTATAAAGATAAAGTCAAAGGTACTGATCATTATATTAAACCTAGAATGTCAATATTTTTTCTTGTTTGCTTTTGACTATATAAAGTTAGGTTACTTAGATTATTTGCAAAATAATCTTGACCTATAATTTATTAAATTTGAGGTCAAACCTACTAGTTTTAGTTTTCTATTATATGTATTGAACGTTTTGTGCTAGAGTATGGAGTCATATTAATAGGTGTTGGTATCAAGTGTGATTTTCTACATGAGTACAACTATGATTAAATGTGTTTTTTTAAAAATAGTATGACATATCGATGTAATCATGTAAATCCATACTTTCTAGAAAGAAAAAAAACTTAAAGTGATGTCTAATGATCCTGAAATCAAAGTTTAACTCGATTTGACCCCTAACTTCTTAGTCATTAGAAAGATCCGTATGATATCAAATATCGATCATGAGCTCGAGCATATATATATGGTGTCAACTGTCAAATGATGTTGGGTTTAGTTGTGTTTCTCTACATAAGTATACAACTATATATGCGTATATATTGTAAAACATTTTAAACAAGTTTTTATGATTTAGTTTTAAATGTTTTTGAAACTGATATATTCAAGTGTTTCTTGCATGAAAAGAGTACCGTGAGAGATACGCCAAGCCAGAAGATATTGGTATGGTTCCAGAAGATGAATCAAGTGATGAGGAGCCAAGTGAAGATGATGATGATGACTCAGGGGATGAAGCAACTCCAAGTGCAGGCCTTGTCAACCCATAGCCCGTCCAATCATCTTAGCTTTTATGTTTCTTACATGCATTAGCTTTGAGTGTTATACTAAGGAAGATGAGAAGAGAATACCCAGTTCTCAATCAGGTTATAGAGTAATCAGATGACTTACATGAAGGAACAAACTTGAAGTGAAACTCATGATTTACTATGTACAATTTATCATTAGTCCGAAAAATGACTTTAACCTTTCTGTATTTGATGTGAGACATTATAGCTACAGTTGTCTGTGTTTGTAATTCATTGCGCGTTATCCTGAATTTTGAATAGTCAGTCTCAGGTGTTCTATGTAACTAACAGCTAGATGTGATTGATTTGGTTAAACAAGTGATGCATATTATCAATAGCCAAAGAATATCGAACTGGCAACTTATACTGCATAAGGTACAATTTATTAGTGACTAGTCTAGCTCGAATGCCTGCCTAGCCGAACAATTTGAGTTAACTAGCTACCAAATGAATTGTTATGCTAAACATTGATAAAAACCTTTCGAGTTGCATCAAACTTTATAACAGTATGAATAAGAGAAGTGACAGCCAGGTTTTATTCAAAGTCATGCCAAGATCAACAAATGGTTGTCAAGTCTTGCTATACCTTTCCAACATTCTTAGATGTTTATTGCTCCTCTTTAGATTTGTACTGAATGTTGATTTTGATATTTGCTATTATGCTTAGAAAAATAATGTACCTTGTGACTTGCGAGATTTTTGATCCAGTTGAACTAAATATTTAAGTTAATAGTGAAGGTCTAGTAATGGTAGTTTCGTTGAGTTCTTTTATGAAAAAAAAAGGTAGATCGATGGGAACCTCTTGATCCCATATACCGCATTGGTACCTGCGAAACCCCCATGCTGAGTTTTTTGCATCGATGGTTGACAAGAATCGAACCTACGTCCCTCAAGACAACATGCCCTCAATGAACTTAAACTGATTTTATGTCCAGTCCGCACTTTGCATTATTCAAAGTTGAAAATGAAAGGCTCAGTAAGTCAAATTAAGACATTTAAAATGGGACGAAGGGAGTATAAGACTTCCTTCGTTTCAAAATTAACACGATTTAAGAATAGGTGAATCATTACACGTTATCACCAATAATATTTCATATTTACCATTTAAATGATTTTGTATCGATCGAATTTGCAAGTAGACAAGGAACACTAGTTATGAGTTAAATTGATATTTGTGACTTACATAGTAGTCAATCAGCATTTTTTGAAAGTAAATATCTATTACCCCTTATAGGGGGGGGGGGGGGGGGGGGGGGGGGGGGGGGGGGGGGGGGGGGGGGGGGGGGGGGGGGGGGGGGGGGGGGG
>JAOXNX010000001.1:29402017-29413088 GCA_028566075.1 Solidago caesia
TAAATTGAAAATGTTATTTATAAATTTTAATGATTTTAATGTTTAATATTGATTAAATTTATGCATTTGGGTATTTTTGATATTTTCATGGTTAATAATGACATTTTTAATATTTTAAAGTTTAATTGAACAAATATGATATTTATAAGTTCTCCAATGATATATACGAAATTTTCCCATATTTTAATAAATAAAAATAACTAACTTGTTCCATCGGTTTTCCTCCCAATTGATCCGGTTAAAAGACCGGTTTTTAAAAGATTGGTTTTAGATTTCGCAATTGTTGTGACTGACTGCCACCCCACTCGCCACACATATATATTTCTATCATCAAATCAATAAATTCAGATCTCTCATATCTTCCCATTTTCTCTAACCTAAATAAAAATAAAAAAAAAATAAAAAAAAAGATAAAAAAAAATGGGTGCATACAGAGCAGATGATGATTACGATTACTTGTTCAAAGTAGTTCTAATCGGCGATTCCGGTGTTGGCAAATCAAATCTGTTGTCTCGATTCACTAGAAACGAGTTCAGCCTTGAGTCAAAGTCAACTATCGGCGTTGAATTCGCTACTCGTAGTATTAAAGTCGATGATAAAGTTGTTAAAGCTCAGATTTGGGATACTGCTGGTCAAGAACGGTATATATATATATATATATATATATATTTATGTTTACTTACAGATCTTTGTATATATATATATGTTGCTTAATATATGTATAAATATTTTATTTAATGAATCATTTTTAATTTTCTTTTAGGGTTTATGTGTGGATATATATGTGATATGGGGTTTTAAATTGAAGTGGTTTTAGATCTAGGGTTTTATTGTTGTGGTATTGTTTAGATCTGGGGTTTTGTAATGTTGCACTGTAGTGTAGGTTAGTTGGTTTTGGAGATGGGGTGTTTTTGATTCTATGCCAGGTTTGATCCGAGAAGCCTGATTTGTTAGTTTTTTTTACAGTTTTATTTGTAGTGAAGATGGATTAGTGATTGGATCTGGGTGAGCCGTGAGCGGCTAGGTGATCTTGATTTAGCTGGCATTTGATGGGATGGGAGTGAGGATGTCTGCCATGGGCCCGTTCGGTGGCGTTGAAATTTACTAACCCGTCTATCTCAAAATAAGTACATAGTTTTAAGAATGCATAATCTTTACACCTATTAGATCTAGAGTTCGCAATGTTGCATCGTAGTATACCCTAGTTGGCTTCGGAGATGTGGCCATTCTTGAAAGTGTCATGGGTTAATCATTCTGCAGAGCCAATGAGGAACCTGATTTATTAGCAATTTTTTCTTGGAAGGGTCAGTTGGTTGCGTCATGAGTGGGCCACTAGGTGATCTTGATTTACGTTTAATGTGGTGGAACCGGGGAAGTCCTGTGCGGTCTCAAAATAAATGTCTACAGTGATAAAGACACAGATTTTAAGAATGTATAATCGTTGAATTAGATAATCTAGATAACCGTGTTGCCTTTTTTTGTCCAAACTTTTAGTAATCCAGTTTGTGAAATAAATTTAAAGAGTAGAATACTAAAGAAATTGTTACTTTTGGACGTGGAAACTTATTTTGGGGGGCAAAAGAAGTATTGTTTGTGTGTGTTGTGACAAGTTACCAGGGGCTGGTTTTTGTACTCTATATGGAAATTTGAGTTTGAGTTGTGGCGAGGTTGATGGATGCTAGCTAGATTTCTAAGCTTTTTAATTTATAGCCTGAAAGCCCCTGACTTTGAAATTGTTCTAAATGGACCTTTTTGTATTTAAGATGGGTTATGTGTGAGAAAAAGTTTGAAACTGATGGTGATACACTGATAACAATATCTTCATTGTTTATTTTGGATTAACTGATTAACTCAATTGATATCAAAACTTCTAAAAATATCTGTCTATTTGTGTATGCAACTAATTAAGTTTTCTTGGGGCAATGGGCGTTTACAAAAGAAGTATGAGTATGTAATACTATCTCTATCTCAGTGAGCTTCTTAATTGCTCCAGTAGATGTATAGCATTTAGTGAACGTCGACTGACTTGAAACTTAATTTGGGGTATGCGTTATTTTTGACGGTTTCAGGGTAGGCTCTGTAGTTACTGGTTCATGTCGAGCCAATGTAAATTGGTGCTGTTAAGGGGGCACTTGGTTCGTGTTGGGGTTTGGGGAATGAGAATGACCCCAAACTAAGCACCACCTCAAAGTAACGGGGAAAAAGCAATATGAAGTTGCAGTTGATTGTAGTTAAATTTATGCAAAGGAACACATGGTAACCTTATTAGATCTTAGAATAAATAAGTTCCTAGTTTATGTCTTTTCAGCAATATGATCTAATGATGAAAATGGAGGTCCGAGGTCATTTGCATTGAAAGTTTTTGTAAATATCAAGTAATAAAACGTTAAAGAGACAGATGCATTTCTTGGTGTAACATGACGAAAATGTCGTAAGAAATAAGAACATTACCTTAGTGTACAAAAACATGGCATTGAAGAATTCATCAATGCAACAGAGTTAGCATTTTTGTTGACATCTACACATGACAGCGGCTGTATGTGCAAAAACTTTCTCGTATTATGTTTATTTTCTAGTTTATTATTTGTTTATTGAAATCAATGTATGATTCACATAATTTATGACATATTGAACTTCTATTTGCCTATAAGCTCTTTCTTTATGTGTTGATTAAATTTGCTCAAGATACTACCTCTTCTTATTCTATCTATTTTTTTTCTATTATAAAAGATACCGCGCAATTACAAGTGCATACTACCGAGGCGCAGTCGGTGCATTGCTTGTCTATGATGTAACACGACATGTCACCTTTGAGAATGTAGAGAGGTGGTTAAAGGAGCTTCGTGATCATACAGATTCCAACATTGTCATCATGCTTGTGGGAAACAAATCTGATCTGCGCCATTTAAGGGCCGTGACAACTGAGGATGCAAAAACATTTGCTGAAAAAGAAAACACTTATTTTATGGAAACATCTGCACTTGAATCACTCAATGTTGAAAACGCCTTCACAGAAGTTCTAACTCAAATCCATCAAGTGGTCAGCAGAAAAGCTCTTGACATCGGAGATGATTCAGCCGCTTTGCCCAAAGGAGAGACAATTAATGTTGGCAACAAGGATGATGTGTCGGCATTGAAGAAAGCTGGCTGCTGTTCTACTTAGATGGAGAAACAGCTGCATTCTTTGTAAGTTTTAATTACCATGTGAAATACTGAATATTTCAGTAAAAATCATATCTAAGCCCGTTTGATTAATACTAAGAACGGGGTTTTATGAGATTATCGGGAACTACATCATTGAGCTTGAGCCAAACTGAGACAGAAGGATTGTTTTTATGCTTTGATTTTAATGTTATAGTTGTGAGTAACTCCTTAGTGTAGGTGAATATTTGACTATCCAAGTGGCGACTGTGGTTGTTGGCATTCAAAATGTATCTCAAATATTTAATTCCGATTCAAGTACTTTTGTTTGTTAGAGTTTACATCTGTGAACAAAGTGAAGCTTTACCAATTTCTGAAGCATTATGCTTTGTCTTATCGTGGAATAAACGTTTGAACTTATATTGCATAATAAGGGTAAGGGGTGATGCTATTGAAAAATGAACCGATTAAGGTAATGAATTAATTTGGCTTTTGTTTTATCGGTCAAAGGTGTGAAACTTTAAAAAATTAATTAGCTTAGAAAACATAAGAATAGATCACATAACTACCAAATGACAGTTGATGAATAGGTTTGTAAATGACTCTACTAAATGCGAAATTATTGGATCATTACTGTACCAAACGAACGATATATTTTTACAGTAACAAGTAACGGTTATTTATGAAATTGGGAAAAAAAAAGCACGAGTCGTAGTTGGATGTCATCTCATCCATTTGTTAGTTACCTACTATGGGGGAGTGTATATTTTACTTGTTAATGGAAAAGTGTATAAAACTTGTCGGTTGTCACAGAATCAGTATGTTTGGTCTGGTGCTCGGTTTTGGTTCTGGCCAAAACTGTCTGTCTAGTTAACTAATTACGATTGAACCTATCCAAAAACTGGAGTACATTTCAAGGTATACTTTTTAACTGGTACATTTAGTATTACACTTTGTTTTTAAGACCTCTCCCAACAATGAACGTGCTCTCTTTTTCCTCAAATACTTGATTATTTCAAATAACAAAAAATAAAAAAATAAAAAATAGTTTGGTTGGTGTATATGGATCTTGGCCTCACCCTTACCCCCACGACAAGCTTGCTCCCCCTATTCTTCCCCACGAATACCCCCTTCACGCTGCCGCCGCCACGAACACCCTCTTGCCAACGGCGTCGTCTCACGACGTGCTGTTGGCATGGGCCTAAGTTATCATTTTTCTATTCATTAATTATCGATCTACTTTGGTTTTCTTTTATATCAATCAATGCACGATCCTATAAGTAACATCTGAATGGTCAATAGTTTATATTTTAATTTAGAAATAAAATTATAGCATCCAACACACCATTGAAGTTAGAATGTTTCAATACACCGTTTAAGTTAAGTTGCTTTCTTTTTTTCTTTCTTTAATAAAAAGATAAACGACCAACCTTATAATATAATTTGTTTTTAGAAACCCAATGACCTTGTTACCTTTCATATTGTAAACTGCTGATATACTTGACATCTGTAACAATGTTTTTTCTGCGGAGGACAAAAACCACGCTGCAATCTTGGCGTGGTTTGCCAAGGTCATTATGAGGATGCATATACTTATTAAAACCCAATGTATGTGCGCAAACTCATAGTTAAGTCATAATATATATACGTTGTGTTTTAATAAGTATATGCATGTAGTATTTGCATCAAGCTGATAAGTCGTGTGATTATTGGACAACGTACGATATGGGGCCATATATATTCCCCCACCCCCACGATATGCTACCATAGTACCATGACATTCACCCATGCCATCAAATCGTTAGATCATAATGTTTTAAGCAACAATCTATCTTTAACATAGATCGAGATATATATATATATATATAGGTTCTGGTTAAAATAAAACAAGTATTAAAGTAAAACAAATAAAACAATCATAATCTTTTAACTAAAAATCATTGTGCATCATGAAAATCTTCGTGTATCATTGTATATACTTGTGTTCTATGAATCTTCGTGCATCAGTTTTATCATGATCCAATGGTCAAGATCTTATCTTATTTGTTTTACTTTAATACTTGTTTTACAATAACTAACCCCTATATATATATATATATATATATATATATATATATAAATATATAATGTGTAATGTACTAGTTACAAATGTCTCTGTATAATTAAGTTTTATTGTGTACATAAAATCAAGAAGCATATGGAATCCGAGTAAAGAGATAGTACATGAGCATCTTAATATATAACTACCATATTTGTGTAAATCGAAGGCGTTAATGATGGATGCTTTATAAGTTATGTCTAAAGGATCATTAATAAACTTGCATTACAGGCATTGCTTTTACTCAAAAACACATGTTTTTAGCAGCAACTTCAAGAATGTATTCGATATTTTAGCTAAAGACATAACTGTGAGTTTCATTTTGGGAGAGCAAACATGGGTTATAAGAACACATTAAGACAACGACTGCAAGGTCGACGTAACTAATATGTGCACAATAATCGTGTTTATTGCGTGTAAATCACAAAAAGTTTATACATTGACATAATTCCTAATCTAATGTGTCAGTGAGAACTTGGAAAGAACAAAGAACCCATGTACGATAGTAGCTAAACACGTGAAATTTTAAATTAAATTAAGAAATTATACTAAAAATTGACATAAAAGAAGGTATCTTACAAGAAAATAAGCAATGCTTGTTATTATACTTCACTAATCTCGCCATCTCCGCATAAGCCAACATCCACAACCAAACCTTTTCTTTTTGACTGCAAAACCCTGCAGCAGTTTCTTCGAGGAGACTACAAAAAAAAAACACAATCATAAACACGCATTGTGCAAGTATTATAAAATAATAGATGTGGCAAGATGCACAAGTCGTGCGGGTTGGGTAAAGGGTCAAAACGGATATGAGCGGTACTTTCTTAGTATGGGTCAAAATAGGCCGGGTTGGGTCGACTAGTAAACACTTATGTGTCCATATTTAAAAGTTGTAAACAGATAATTAACATACTATCTATGATTATTAAACGAATAGTATGATTAGAATCTAGGTCTTTGAATTGAAAAGGATTTAGGATGTTTTTTTGTGCAAAAGTAAATGGAATTAGGATGTAGCATGCATTAAATAATAGACTTAAGGCAATTCTCAACCAATTTGAAATAAAACACAACCCAAATCAACACATTCACAGGTAAATGGGTTAAAACTTTATCCTAGCAATCGTAAAACAATAAAGATATGTGTCAGGAGCACTGGACTTACCCTATCCCATAATTGTGGATCGGGTCTTTTATAAACGACAACTTTATCGAGATTTGAAGGATCTGCCATCTTCCATTTGCAAGCAGGATGAGGCGCACGATGGCGTGCATATTCGCTAGTGGTCATATTAGTCGTAGAATTTAACCGAACTTTCGTCATATAGAATACAAATGATTTTTGACATGGATTTCTGGCAACCGGACGTGTGTTGAATGCATATGCTGTGTAATCTGCTCTCCGATACCAATTCAAAAAAGTTCTAGACGGCATTTCCACCTCACGGGGGGACAAGATTCCTCTGAACACTTGAATTGCAAACCCCCAAGAAACTGAAACCGTCCAACTCTTGGATGAATCATAACAAATTGATTGTTGTATGAGCCCGGCTGAGTCGAGTTTCATTGGTTGCATTAGTCTATTTAAAGCTTCAACCCGTGTCACCTCAGGAAAAATTGGCTCAACAACATCAAGATGGTGCAACGAGACTAGTGGTGTTACAGGGTGTGCAGCAAGCAGCCCGAATAAGTTACCGTACACATCATACTGGATACAACAACAGAATAAATTTTAGAATCGTCAACTTTACATGATACGGGTATATTTATTAAAATTCAAGTACACGTCATAAAAAGTTACTGGAAAAAAAAACAAGAACAGAATTTTCTGTAATTTTAATGTTACTGCTCAGTAGAGAACTAGAGATAAAACAAAAGAAAAAGAAATATGAGTTCAGATGCAAGAATTTGAATTTTCAGAGTAGACCCATATCAGACAAACTTATTTACAAGATGATGGGTAGCCCATCCTTCCCTAAAGTATAAAATTTTTCATCAAAATCTAGTGAAGTGAAAACAAATAAGGGTAAAAAACACCATACGCCCAACAACAATTGTACTAGACAAAAATTCAGAACTCCGTCGTTTACCATGTGAATCAATTATTGCTCTAAATTCACATCAAAAAATAAAATAAATCCAAGGCTTTTCCTACCACAAAATACTTTAAATAAAGACATATAGTCAAATGTTGTTGTGCTACAAAAATAAAATAAAATCATACTGTCTAGCCCCTACCTTCCATAAAGTGTTTTGGTAAAGCTTAGCATCAATAGACCCACAAATAAATGGTGAAAAATCTTGACAAGAAATGGCATAAGTGATCAATTTACTCGACAAAAAGAGTTTGGTTTGCAAATCTTGCAAATAACCGAGGAAGAATGTAGATAGAAGTGGGAGGAATTACCAATCCATCAATAGATGGACCGCCATCATGTGACCACATGGGCCCACAAAAGAAGGCTGCAGGTCACAGGTTCGAAACTTGCCAAAGGCAAGTGGAGAAACTATATCTTGTGATCCATGTGTGAAGATGGTGACTTACCGGGCATGAGTTCTATGCGGTATGCGCTCTGGGTACCAAGACGGTACATGGGACCAGAGGGTTCCAACCCATTTACCCCCCCGGCCCCCTCCAAAAAGTGGGAGGAATTTAGTACATTGTGTCGGTTTCCACTTATAGAGCTTGATTATGGCTTAAAAAAGATAGAATCAGACAGTTCAGATGACAATGCTTGAATTATATAACAAGAATCCTACTAAAACTATCATAGATGTGAAAATTTTCTGATATGGGTCTAAAAACCATCACCACTTGACTTGTGAAACATGATAATGCAGTAACCGAAATGTTCACATATAGAACGTCTAAAATGCCCTTCAATAACGATAAAATTAGAGAACTTCATCGAACAAAAGGTGCTTAACACTAGTAAAAATGTAAACTTTAACCAAGAAACTAGCCAAAAATGCTTGCAGAATTTGGCAAGACCGATAAAACTAATAAAGAGGCATGGTTACCAACCTAACAATACAAAAAGGTTTTGCTTAATTACTCTATTAAGTCAATCCTTGACTACTTCAAGATCCAAGATACAACTAATCTAACACAATGTACAACCAACAAAAAAGCCACAACAAACACAAATGGTTTAACTTTCACTAACCTAACAACATATCTATCTAACATTCAAGCTGAAATACTACTTATGTAATGGGCTTTATCCATCTACTCAACTAAACCACTCTTGGACTATTCCAATATCCAAAAGTTCAACTAAACTAGAACAATGTACAACTCAACAAACCACATCAACACCACCACTAAATCACAAAAAAAAAAAAATTTGAACTAACCTGATGAAAGCCAAGTTCTTTAGTAAGTGGCACACCAAGTTCAGCCATACAAGCTTGCATCCGATCATCTGAGCCATACAGTCCAGGATACCTCTGGATACATCTATCTTGCATCTTTTCCAAAGCTTTAGCTAATGGATAACTTATAGCAAAACCACCACCGCCATAGGCCATTCCATAGCTAAAATATATATTCTGTAAATGACTTTCAGACAAACTTCCAATATACCAAAACTGATTATGATCATATTTATTCAACACTCTAACAAGATTTTCAGTTATAAAAACTGTATCATCATCACCCATCACAAACCATCTCACATTATTCATATTTTTCAATCTTATTGTCTCCGATATTATCCTTGATATCCTTATAGCCGACCTATGCCCCTGTTTATTCTTATAAGCAAAATGTGATGTCTCGCCGGAAATCTTCACCGGCGGCAACCCATCATTTTCTCCCATCTGGGTTTTCACCGGAGAATCTAACCAAACAATACCCTTCATTTTTTCCTCCTTTTTCCACCATAATTTGATGTAATTTTTCCTTTTTTCCCATAGCTTAGCTGAAGCAGCTATCCCAAAAACTATGTGTTTGAGCTCTGTTTTTTCCGGCACAATGGTCGCCGGCGCCGGCGGGAAATGGGTTTTGTTGGGTATTGTGTTATGAGTTAAAAAGATTAAATCTTGATCATTGGTGGTACATGAAGTTGGTGTGTTGAGAAGCTTTAGAGTGTAGACAAGATATGTAGCACACACAAACAAGATAAGATATAGCATAAGTTTTGGATATGGATACCCGGAATTGACCCGAATAGGTGTTGTTGTGTTGGATCTCATTTGATCCCATATTATTTTTTCTGAATCTTTTTGGACTAATTTCATTTTAGAGCTAGATCTATGGAAATGAAAGGTTAAATCTTGAATCTTAAAATTATTAGTATATGATTTTGGGGGTTTTCAGAAAAGAGTAAAGTTTTGGTTTTTTTTTTTTATATATATATTTTTGGTTGGGAGAGCATGCAATGGTGCCAACTTGCACACTCCCCTGAATGAAGGCCAGAAGGTGAAGATGATGACTAACTATTCAAGTGTATGTATGTATGTATGTATGTATATGTGTGTATTTTGGGTGTGTATTTGAGAGTGTGTATGGATGTTTGTGCCACACTGAGGAGTGTAGAGAGAGAAGAGGGTGTGATGGTAATTAAGGGCGGTTCACATGGAGAGAGACAAAGAAAAAGAAATGGTAGATCTGATGTGAAGGAGGTTTATAGGTTTTTGTTTGCAGTGATAGTGAGAGATTGAGATGTACATATATATAGATAGATCTATGCACCAAAAATGCGTTGATTTGTTTATCTTCTTGTAAATTAGATTGGATCATACATCATATTTTACTGGATTTTGGGAATAGTATTTGATTTGATAATTAATTAGTATATAATTTTATTTTATTTTTTAAATTTTTTCTTTTTTTTCTTTCAAATAATGACCTATTTATAGTATATGAAAGTTATAACTATTCATAAACTAAAGAGTTAACGACATAAATCGTCTCTGTGGTTTACCCAAAAAATCACGTTTTGTCCCTGTGGTTCAAAATAATCACTGACAGTCCTATATAAGAGGATAAGATTCATGTTTGGTCCAATGAGTTGACGGCCGTTTTCTTCCCTCCGTTAAAACCCCAACATGTCTCCCACATGAAGGTATTTTGATACTTTCCACTCCTAAAAGACTACTAGTGATATTCTTTTTCTTATTGTCTTTCTCTTACTACCTGCAAACCTAAGATACATACATATATATATATATATATATATATGAAACACCCGACTATATTTTTTTTATTTTTTTTTTACATTATGACGACATCCACGTCATACCTTTAATTTCAATAAACATTTATATTTAGAAATCATTTATTTCCAAATACAATTATTTAAATCAAAATACTTTAACATGAACTGGGTGGACCTCGGTACCAAACCAAACGTCTAAAGAAATACTTGTACCTCTAATCAAAACACATAACTGGTACAAGCTCCATTCTTACCAAGCATGCAATATCATGAACACATCTTTTAGACTTCCTTTACCTACAAAATGGTTAATCACAACGGGGTAAGCTTTACGCTTAGTGAATATATAAACTACTATTATATAATTAAAACAATATACCCCGATTACTTTCATCTTTCACATTACACTTTTACCACAGTTCATAATCATCAATAAGCTCAAACCTTAATCATCACTGTCACAACACATTATCAATCATATAAAATCTTTAATAAACATTAACCAATTTGCTATGCATATAGACTTTACTCACAGCTTTCACGATAGCTCAATCGTTCTCAAAAGCTTTATCGATAGCTCAATCGTTCTCAACAGCTTTATCGATAGCTCAATCGTTCTCAAAAGCTTTATCGATAGCTCAATCGTTCTTAACATCACTTGCATACTCAC
>JAOXNX010000001.1:29432876-29447965 GCA_028566075.1 Solidago caesia
AAGAGAGAGAGTGTATGTGTGTGTGGGTTTATAATTTTTTAATTGGGGATGAGGTGAGGATGAGGTTATGATAGGGAGGGGGTGTTCTTGGGTGTGTCTTGGTAAGAAAAAGCTGATGTGGCAGTGAGGATGACGGGAAGACGGTGTCATGATAGGAGGAGGCCTGATATTGTTATGAATTTGTGATTTTCTGAGGCAGACTCAAATGGCATATTCTCTTATTCTAATGAGGATGTTGATTTCTCAAGGCAAAGAGGTAAGGGGTATCTGACTTAATTAGTGATAATGCAGAAAGTCAACAGATTCATGTGAGCTCCATACAACCAACTTAAAAACTATACATATTGTATATTAAACCTGCTGTCTTCACGATTTATATACCCTTTGCGTACCAAAAATTGCCATGTATTGTTAAAATCCATCATCTCAACAAGTAATTGTACATGTAAATGACTTCAGATCTAAGTGGAATAACTGCAGAGGTAAGGGGTAAAAGACTTAATTGTGTAGCATGATCCAAACCACCATATCAAACCATAGTATCGAAGTTGGTACATCAGCAAGTTTCGTAGTGGGAATATTAAAGATACCTGTTATCTTCAGTCACACCTTCCGTCCTCCATGTCCTGGACAATGCCGCAAGAGATAATGCACATTTCAAAGCCTCAACCTGATTCCAAAGCAAGGAAAATGGAGGTCTAGCATAAGACACGTCAACAAAAAAAAATCCTCAATCCTAGTACAATGCAATAAACAGAAAATTAAAAACATAAACAATAAAAGATTAACGCATACTCACCAAAAAGTTAGCTGTAGTAACACTATACTCATATCTTCCAGCTCTTTTCGACCAAACAATAAGTATAGCTTGCGAACTAGTCAGAAACGTCAAAGCTAATGTAACCATCGACCTATTGTAGTCAACACAAGGTACCCAACTATGAAAATGGCAATGACACGATATATACATATACAAGGTTTGCTTATTGTAAAACAAACGATAATGTAAACCAAATAAGAAAGAAGTAAAGGGCGACACATGACAATTTTTAGGCGGGTGTGTATCAGTGTGCATCACTTTTTCATATGTATGAGGAAGTGAGGCACACCCGTGTCAACCGCCCAAAAATTGTCGGGTGTCGTCCTCTCCTTGTTTCATATTTGTTTTACATTAAGGGTGTTTTACTTGAACCGATTCCTAATAAATATACATATATATACAAGGAATTAGATTAGACAACTTACTTCATTTTCCACTTGGTTTTATCATAAGGTACAGGAACTGCATATACATATACAAAATAATACAAACCCCAATAAAAACCTTAACTTAAATTACAAAAAAAAAAAAAAAAAAAAAAAAGATATGTATGTATAAAATAGAAATTGAAAAAGGAAGGAAGGATGATATACTGGCATCTAAAATGGGGGGTTTGCCACGTAAGCTTTCAAGGTCAGAATTAGCAGGATCCATATCTTTATCCTGCATTACAAGATTGATGGGGGTTGGTTAGAATGCAGAAAGCCCTAAAAAGAAAAGAAGAAGAAGAAAGGAACCTGATCTTTGATTCTTCTGTACTCCATTGGATCTACAGAAGATCTGTGTGTTTGTGTGTGTGTGTATGATAGTTGATGATGGATGGACTGATATTCTATGCTATAACTTGCAAGAAACAAGTAGTATCCCAGACACTGTAAAGCAATACAACAAAAACAACGACAACCGCTGCTCAATCCGGCAACAACCGGGGTTTGAAGGGAGGTAAGATGTACGCACTCTTATCCCTATCCAAATATAGAGAGGCTATTTACAGTAAAGTAATACAATACTGTAAAATTTATGGGTTGTTTGGATTGTGTTTGTAGTTTTTGGAGTTAAAACTTGGAGGGGTTTTTACTTTCTACTTTAGTAACTTTAACTAACAACCATCACCAAATGATCTATTGACAAAGAGTTAGGGATGGTAATAAAACCCGAACCCGACGGAGAAACCCGATATCCGAAAAATCGGAGCGGGCCGGGGAAAGCTTATCGGGTCGCGGGTCGGGTTTCGGGGAAATTATCGGGTTTTTTTTTGTTTCGGGACAGGGACCGGGTCATGCTTACCCCGACCCGACCCGAACCCGATAATATATATATAATATATATATTAATTAATTAATTAAAAATATAAATATAAAGTTGCCTCATTTCGGGTCGGGTTTCGGGTTTTATAATGGGGATCGGGTATCGGGTCGGTTTTGAACACTATTTTATCCCCGATGGGGATCCCCGATAAGATACCCGATGGGGATCGGGGCGGGTTTAGGTAGTGGTTTTCTTATCGGGTTCGAGTTCGGGTTTACTATTACCCGTACTGAACCCGCCCCATTGCCATTCCTATTTCCATGGTAGGTAGGTAGGGATGGATATAGGAAGAAAGAAGAATTATTATGAATGTCGCCTTACGCAAAAAACAATCCCAGACCCAGTCACGTGAGTTAAGAAGGGCCGGTGGATCATGGGTGGGGTTAAGTTAATCACGCTTGCTTTTGTCACAAGCCTTTTTTCTCCCATCCCGTGACCTTTTTTCTCCCACTCTCATCTTGTCGTATTTACTTATAGATATATGTATCCACTATTTCTTCGGTATATCATTCAACTTTTATTCTATTCATATTTGATTTTGTACCAACCATTAATTAATAGATGGATTGGTATTTGGGAGAACTTGAGATTTTGAGTTTAAATTTTGATGTGAGCAAAATACTCTTAAGAATGGAGACATGAGTTTTCCCATAATAGGTTTCTTCTGAAATTAGAATTGGGTATATAAGACCATTTGTAAAGGTCGGTTAAGACCATAGGTGAAGAAGAGGTGAAACAAGGTGAATGGTTGAGGATAGTAGGTGAAAGGGCTAGGTGGAAAATGGAAGGTGAATGGGATCACCAAGGGTGAAGGGTTGGATGTGGTCCCTTTGTGTTATGTTTTTTTCCTTAAAATTTTTTGATTGGTTATTAGGGGTATATTATGAGGTATAGTGGGGTATTAAATTTGAAGGTGAACGGTTAAGGGAAAAAAGAGAAAGTGATGATGGTGAGAAGATGATGCTGATGTGACATGAAAAGTGTATGTGAAATAGGTGAACGGTTAAGAATGGTCTAAATAGTCGATTTTGTGGTATCTTTAGTTTACACATTTAACTTAAATCTCTGGCTCAATTAAACTTATTCCAAAAGGTTCAATTTAACGGATAAACCTTTGAACTTGAGTTCCTATTCCATACCAACTGACCCTTTTAAGGTCAACCCTAAAAATATTTTTCAAGCTAAAACGTTAAACGGGTAAACGGAGAAGTTTTTTTTCCAGTTTAAGTTGCTTGAGAAGGAAAGTCTTTTTTTTTTCTTTTGACTACGATGTTTTATGACTCAGATTTATGTAACCTAACCGAGTATCCCATGATGGTTTCCTAACCCTTTCCTGGCCACCTCATGATATTATCTAATCAGATTTAAATCTATGACAATTTATAAAAATGTCAAACACTCAAACAATGTTTTGTGTAAAAGGAATATACACAGAGCATTAGAGTAACAACAAAAGAAAATGACAAACGTTGTGGGTGGCCTAACAGGAGAGATTTGTTTATTGGGTGATAAAACTTCCACTTAAATTGATATATTTGTCACAAATTCACAACGTACAAATTTTACAACATATTATATAATTATGTATTGTATAACTCTGGTAGATTTGTTATATTTGGTTGTAGTTTATCATCTCCCTTTTTTTAACATCAAAATTTTGTGACCACTGTAGTTCAATTTTGTATATCTGGTCAAAAGTCATTTATCATGATTAAGTAAATATTATTTCACTAACCAAAAGATTAAATATGTCCTTAATTGAAGATAAAGGCTGGATTAAATTATCCTTCGACACTCTATTCCTAGAGCTCTTGAGATAATCTGGTAAATTGTAAATGTATAAGTGTATAGCAAGCTCACCGCATATGATCTGTAAAAGGTGTATGGAATACCACCCATCGCCATAAAAACGTACAAAACATTCGTGGTGTGTAAGGAGGGTTATTGTCGATGATGATCACATGATGGTCGGGGTGCTAATGGTGGGTGACGTGGGTAAGGGCACTAGTGAGGTGGATGTTTCGAAATAGACAAGTACCAACAAAATTGTTTCGAAATTAAGTTTCAAACATTGTAAAATTCATTATCCATCTATGCACTAATATATAAAACATTTGACTATGTTCTTAAAATTTAGAAGTTTAAGAACACCAACGTTAGTTAACCATTATCAATTTGATAAGTTTATTAATATTTACAAAATTAAAATTAATTAATTTGATAACAATAAAAAACTCAGTATTTGTATGGATAGTCATTTGACACTAGAGACATCTCTTACATCACCACTGACCACCAACGATCGACAGAGCTCGGTGATGTCATCATCCTTAATTGTGTCTCTTCGTTGAAAATTTCAATTTTTTTTTTAATCTAACGATCCACCTCCATACATTATGTAGGTATAATTCTAACAATCGTAATACGTTTCATTGAAGAGAAAATATATATGTTTCAAAATTAATCAACATGTACATTGGTCAGTCAATTTACACTAGATTGCACAAATAACGTCCATTTGATATGAGGTTAAACTTTGTTGTTGTTGTTGTTGTTATGACTAGAATGATTTTTTCCATCTCTTTAAAATGGTTAAAGATTCTAATGTTAATTATATTATTATTATTATTATCTACGGTCAAAGACATATTTACATGAAAATTAGAGTGATACTAGATTGTTGGTTACACACTTGAACATTTTGATAAAATTCAGAAGGGATTGATGAATAAAAAGTAAAATTAATTAATTACAACTTTTATTCATGTGGGTTGAGGCAGATTATGGGTTTCGTCACTATCTCTATATCTTTTTATAGCATATGAATCAACTTTATTACGTGGCAAATATTTAATTACAATATGTTGTTTTTAGTTATACAAAAAGAGATATTTAAATTTCCATAAATTATGTGTGGGATTTTATATAGTAAAAGTTTGTTTGTGACGTCCATGGTCCATGTGAGCATTATAAAGTATTAGTTACTATTTAATTGTCGTAAGCATTTTAAATAGCACATTCATATATATATAGATTTGTAGTATTAACATACTAACATATACTTATGCAAAATATCAATAAGCCTGTTATTTAAACCCAAATGGGAAAAGAATAAGGTGAAGAAAAGTGATAATCGTTAAACATCAAATGAGAAGAAAACTAATGGAGCTTATATGTTAATGAAAGGTTTAATATCTGGGAGTGTAACAAACTTTTATATTTTTACTATTGTATGAATGTAACTTAATTTTTTTGCATTTAAAGAAAAAAACTTTGTAAAAATGTTCAAATCATGTAAAAGTGTATACGTGGCAAACCATTTGAGTTTTGATTTGAATATTGTTACAAAGTTTCTTCCTTAAATGCACCTAATGTAAGTTGTTACATTCGTACAATAGTAAAAGTGTAAAAGTTCGTTACATTCCCAGATCCTAAACATGTTAATGAATGATAAATTATGTTTATTTTTAAGCACATACTTTTATGCATCACATTCTAAATTTACATCTAACCAGCAGGGACGGTATTAGGAAAAAATTCATGAGGGGGCAAAATTAAAAAATAATGAAAAAAAAATTCAAGAGGAAACAAAAATTTAAAATCCATAGTAAAATTTTAAAAATCTATGAATAAATTTAAAATATCATGAAAAAATTTAAATTTCCAAGGGAGCATTGGAAATTGGAATTTATATTCTGAATGGGTCAAAAAAGACTACAAGTACTAAAACAAACAAAACTTATAATAATAAATTGTTTAAAAAAATATTACTATTATAAAATCATAAAGTAAAATCAATAAAGAATAATCAAGAAAGATGGAGAGAAAGAAGAGTCTTATTTTATTCATCTCATAAAAAAGGTATATATAGATACAAGTTGGAGTATCCTTTAAGAAAATAATCTCCTAATATGATTCTAAGATCTCTTAAGGTATGAACACCCATTCCATAATTATTTATAACACTCTCCCTTGGATGTCCATTATTTAAAGATATTATGCCTCGTTAAAACCTTACTAGATAAAACCTAATGGGACAAAAATCTAGTGAAGGAAAAAGAGTACATAATTCTTTTGATACGCTTGTGGATGTTGCCTCGTTGAAAACCTTACTAGGTAAACTCATTGAGACAAAACCATAGCTAAGGGAAAAAGAGTACAATGCGTATCTTCTTCCCCTCGTGATCACATCAGTTAAACTCGTTGGTTGACACAAACCAATATCATAAACCAACACCTTTGATTTTATCGTAGTAAGTGTCTAGATTTAATAAATCAATTCGATTATAGCATGAACGAACTTGCTATATGTTGTGTTTCTCCACATGTGGTCACATATCCGGTTTAAGAATTAAACATACATCATGCATTCCATACAAGTACATACTCGTACTTCATAAGTTAAACTTTATCAACAACTTCAAGTGAAATGATGTATTATTTCAGACATGGCCAACGGGGACTATCAATACTTTAACGACACTTTTAAACCAACATTATGATCATTATCTGTGGAAATCGTGGGGGTCCTTTTCGTATCATGTGACCTCATACCATGAGCGTCATTTATCCACATAAAGTATATATTTCTATTTTAGCTTTTATGATGCTCAATGATACAAGGAATTGGTTTAGTGGTAAGGAAAGTACTTGGTGACCCTAAGGTCTCAAGTTCAATCCTCACTTGGCACAAAAAATAATTCCTTTAAGGTACCTAAGGTCCCAAGGTAATTCTGAATTTCTCACCGTTTCCCATATTAACTTTCATATAATCAATGAAAAAATAAAACTTACTTGTTCGAGATAAATAAGAGCTTTTTGATGATCATGTTGAATATTACTAATTGTTAGCCATATCCTGAAAACTAGATTAGCAAAATTTTTGTATAAAAGTATTGCATAAAAGTATTTTATCAAAATATTTATCTTAGTTTTAGAATGGTTATTTTTTAACATGTGATCTTTGAATTGAATATATTTATATATTGATCTTTTATTTATATAGTAAACCTTACAACTACAATCAATTTACTTTAAAGAGTAAAAAAAACGAAATCATCATCTTGACTTAAATAAGTCAAGCGAAAGCTTCAAAGTAAAAGCAACACACAATAATATCTTCCAAAACTTTAGTCAAAAACCAACAATTGCAGCATAATTCTTTCACAAAACTTTAAGGATTGTTTTTGACTTATTCACAATCTTTTGTAGCTATTTTTCGGGTACTCCAAGTTCGATTGTTTCTGCACTCAATCTTGCACCCACAGAAACGTAGTTACTTTTATATATAATTAGAAACATGGCATCACAATTCACAAGTTCACAACCCTACAAATAGACCCCCACTAACCCCAAAAAGTTGATAACGAAAAACTTATCAACAAATATGCTTCTAATGGAGTTGCTCAAAAAACCTCCAAACTTTCATGTATGTAAAATCCGTTCTTTTATTTTATTTTGGAAATGTCATTGATATAACTATAGTTTATCCTTTTGTAACGCATTTTTGTAGAAACCCCATTATCTAGAAAGGGTTTCAAAAATCTTGTAGAAAGAAAAAATTTCCATTTTGCAATTGTGTTTTTTGTGAAAATTTTATGTTATCATCCTCTATATGACTATATATGCTTCTTGGGAGTTGCTTTTTTTTTTTTTAATTTTTTAATGAATGTGAAGGTGGTTTTCACTTTTGTTTTTGATTGTAGAAAAATGAAACCTTTTTTAATAGGGTTTTTTTTTTTTTTTTTGGCAAAATTCCATAAATTGTCATTTTCTCAATGGTTCTTCAAGGTTTTTGTCCTCATGAATTTGTAGTTTTAATTCCTATTTTCAGAAATAATATTTTTTTTTTCTTTTTTCAATAGGTTTGTTTCTCTTCTTTTACAAGTCCTTCAGATATGCATTTTCACATGGTTCTTTAAGGTTCTTTTCAAGAATTCACATTTGTTAAAAAGTAGTTTTCATTCTTGTTATGGAATTAAAAAAAGAAAAGTATTTTTTTAAAAGGGTGTGTGCAAAATTCCAAAAATCATTCTATTTTCCAATGATTCTTGAATTATTAGATAAATTCCCAAAATTATAGCATCTTTTTGAATAGTTCCTGAACCTTTTTTTCTACATTTTGCAGGTGATGAAGGTAGTTTTGCTTGTTGTTTTGGCTTTCTTAAGTACCAAAAATGTATATGCAAGAAAGAGTCATGAGCATCATCACCATGGTCATCACAAACATATCAAAGACTATTTTGAATACTCTGCTATAAGTTGCAGGGCTCACACTGCTTCACTGACTGATTATGGAGGCGTTGGTGATGGTATAACATCAAACACTAAAGCTTTTCAAACAGCCATTGACCATCTCGGTCAATACGGATCCCATGGTGGTGGTTCATTGCTCTATGTACCACCCGGAAAATGGTTGACTGGTAGTTTTAATCTCACTAGTTATTTCACGTTGTTTCTTCATCAAGATGCTGTTCTTCTTGCTACTCAGGTTTGATTAATTGTTTTTGTAACTAAATTTAGCTCATTTAATTATAATGAACCTGCAATACACAACCATTCGATGTAAATTACCTCCTGTAGTCGGTAAACTGATCGATTTTTTTTTACGATGTGATATCATGCCACATGATCAGTTTGCTGGCTATGGCCTATGGGAGGTCATTTACATCGAATGGTAATTTTTAACTCGTATAGTCGATAAATTAATGACGTGTCACCGGCTTTTTTGATGATGTGACATCATGTGACGGCTATGGCTTATGGGAGGTCATTTACATCCAATGGTAACTTTTAGCTTGTTCATTGCATAAATAACCATTTAAAAAATTCTTTAAATTGTACAGTATAGGATATCATTTTTGATAGAGTTAACGACATAAATCGTCCCTGTCGTTTACCCAAAAAATCATGTTTCGTCCCTGAGTTTCAAAAACCTCACTGGCAGTCTTTTATAGATGGATAATGTTCATGTTTAGTCATTTCCACCCATTTAAAAGACCGCAAGGATCGTCCTGTGGATCAAACCACAAGGATCATGTGTGATTGCACGTGACTTGAAAAATGACCAAATATGAACCTTATCCTCCTATAAAGGACTGTCAGTGAGGTTTTTGAACCACAGGGACGAAACGTGATTTTTTTAGTAAATCACAGGGACGGTTTATGTCTTTAACTCTTTTGGATAAGTTCATTATATTTTGAGTATCATTTGGCCTAAAGTTTAAGTAATAAACACCCAAATATTGTATGAAATATTTTGAATCATACGCTCAAACTTGTACAAGTGGCCATTGTCGGCAACTCATGTGATTAACTTTTGTAAGCCATTTAATAACTGTTGCTACAGAATATTCAAGTACAAACAGCCAGATTGAGCCAAAAAAAAACAGAGCATATAGCTCAATAATATAAAACATTGGCCTGTTTTTTTTATTGAATTATTCTAGCTAGCTCATTTGGAATCCATCAAGGCATTGCATTCTTAATTAATGTTTTATTTTAATGGAGAAAAGGGTTTATATGATACTCCATGTTTTGCACTATGAAATGGAAGTGCTAGTTAATTGACATTGACAGTATCCAGAGGCGGTACCAGAAAAAAATTTCAGCGGGGTCAAAATTAAAAAATCAATGAAAAAAAAATCCGAGGGGGGTCAAAATTTTAAAAACCCATAGGAAAATTTAAAAAATCCATGAAATTACTGATACCGCCCCTGACAGTATCTACATGGGTTTTAGACTACAAATAGTGCAAAAAAATTACGTGTATATAAGTGATTATGTATATCTTTTTCCTTA
Organism: Solidago caesia; assembly: GCA_028566075.1. Lineage (NCBI taxonomy): Eukaryota > Viridiplantae > Streptophyta > Magnoliopsida > Asterales > Asteraceae > Solidago > Solidago caesia. Next base: position 29,442,805 of record JAOXNX010000001.1, read on the forward strand.
TGAATTTATATAGGACGAGAACGAGTGGGCGGTGATTGATCCCTTACCCTCATATGGTCGAGGACGGGATGCTGATGGTGGAAGATACATTAGTCTGATATTTGGCACCAATCTCACGGATGTTGTAATCACTGGTATAATATTATTATCATCATTCACATTATATATATCAAAACTATATATATATATATGCTTTAATTTTGAGTGATAAACTTCTTTAACAATTCTGTGTTAAGAGATCACGTAGATTTTGGGGTTTGGTTTTGAAGGGAACAACGGGACGCTTGATGGTCAAGGAGCCCCGTGGTGGGACAAATTTCACAAAGGCGAGCTCAAGTACACTCGACCATACCTAATTGAAATAATGTACTCAAGCAACATTCAAATATCAAATCTTACTTTGATCAACTCACCCTCCTGGAACGTTCATCCTATATATAGCAGGTATGTATCCCTACATCTTTGTCATGTGTTGTTTTTATGGTTTTGCTTTGTATATTATAATAATAATAATAATAATAATAATAATTTAAGGGTTTTGCTAATGACAGCCCTTAGGGCTGTCATTAACGTGCATAAAATAATTGTACTTTTACCATAAAATTCAGAGGGTGGGCTTTTGATATGGAAGGTATAAGTTTTTTATGCAGATTATTGACAGCCCTAAGGGCTGTCATTAGAAAAATCCATAATTTAAATATATTCCTTTAATTTGGTTGATGCAGCAATATTATCATTCAGGGAATTACAATCCTTGCACCAGTTAGATCTCCTAATACTGATGGAATTAACCCAGGTAACAAGTGTGATTAAATGCCAAGGACTATTTATATTTTGACTTTTCAAGTCAAACTTACGCTCTTTTGAGTCGAGAAGTTTACAAATTAAGTCCCAAATTTTTGTTCATCTTATGTTCTTAGTACTTGCTACAAGTTTTAGAGTACTTATCATTTTTTCTTGAAATCTGAATCATTAAGTTTTGTATTATATATAGAAGTCAAACTTCACTTGTTTGAATCAAATGCCTATCTATTCTTCTAGATTCTTGCACAAACACACGAATCGAAGACTGTTACATTGTATCCGGGGACGATTGTGTCGCGGTGAAGAGTGGATGGGATGAGTATGGGATCGCATTTGGAATGCCGACCAAACAACTTGTGATCCGAAGGCTTACATGCATCTCACCAACCAGTGCAGTTATTGCCTTAGGAAGTGAAATGTCAGGCGGTATTCAAGATGTCCGAGCTGAAGACATTGTGGCCATTGATTCCGAGTCAGGGGTCCGGATCAAAACGGGTATTGGAAGGGGTGGGTATGTAAAGGACATATATGTAAAAGGGTTCACAATGAAAACCATGATGTGGGCATTTTGGATGACGGGTAACTACGGGTCCCATCCTGATGACAAGTGGGACCCAAATGCAATCCCGATTATTCAGAACATAAACTACCGTGACATGGTAGCCGAAAATGTCACCATGGCAGGTAGATTGGAAGGGATTCCAGGAGATCCATTCAAAGGGATTTGCATATCAAATGTGACTATTGGAATGGCGAAGTCGGCCAAGAAACTTACATGGAATTGCACTAATATCGAGGGGATATCGAGTGATGTGACACCGCAACCTTGTGACGCATTGCCGCTTCAAGGTGGAAAAGCTTGTGATTTCCCTGAAGAAAAGTTGCCTATTGAAGATGTTAAAGTTCAGTTGTGTTCTTATAGAGCAAACTACATGTGAAATGTATACTTTCATATATATTTGGTATAATGAAATCATAGAAAATTGAAGGTGTTAATTGTTATATGCCTTGTGGGAAATTTAATTCCTAGTTTTAGTCCATGAGATGATGGTCCTAAACCATACTAACTACTAATAGACAGACGTGGTTTCAAAATATGTGTTTCGATTATCTGGCCCAAATAAGCTGAAACTTAAAACTCAAATGGGCCATTAGAAGCCCACGGTACATCATATATCATGTGATGTGAATATGTTATGTTGATTACTATTTCATTTTGGATTTTGGAAGGGCCAAAAACATTATCCGACAAATGAAGCTTTCATGGGTTTTTTGTTAGATACTGTACGTACTCCTTGCTATTGTGTTATATAGATATAGATATATATTATCGTTCTAAATTAGATGACTGTGAATTAAAAAACTCAAATGATCATAAATGTTTACACGCATACACTTTTTGCTAGAATTCACGCTACATATTTAAGGTTATTTGATTTGGTATACATTGTCTCATCGTTCAATTAAGTGAGTTAGTAGTTACTACGTATTTCATGTTAGTCGCTAGTCTATTAATTAAATTTAATCAAATCTACTCAACTAACAAAAGACTGACAAATTAATGGATATCTATCATGCCGCCTTCTTTCTTTGTCTTTTCATTTTATATATATTTTCTAATCTTCAGCCTCGCTATAATCGATCACCTAATAAATAATTATACAATTTAAGAAAAATATAATTATTGCAGCTAGCTGGTCGATCACTTTTTATAAAAATAACAGTTTTATTCTTTACCATTTCTTTTTAGGATACTATACATACGTACTTCATCAACTAGTGTTATTATAACTTCAGTTAAAGGTACTATGGGAAACATAATCAACTTAATCAATCATATTTAATTAGTTTTCTTAATTACTTTATGTTTAGTATGGGAACAAGATAAGATAAAAATATGAATATTTAAAATGAGACGAAGAAGATAGTATAATTAGTGGTTAGCAATCATTTCAAGTTATTGTGACCTGGCTAATGCGTGTATGTTTCAAGACGAATCTAAGCTATGGTATTCAATTGGAATATAAGGTGTACGTGTTGCTAAAATGCGTACATCTAAAGTTTGGATTTATTCTTTGTTACCAATTAAGTCAGTTAATGCTGAGAGATTGAAGGAAAACGAATGTACGTTCAAAGTCAAAGACCTTCAATATATTATGCATTTCATAAAGGCCAAAACAAGCATTCATGCGTTCACGGAATTATTAATTATACCACGAGATAAATTTAATCAAGTCATAAATATGCGTAACTATCATTCATTTGTTTTCAAAATTTGATTCAAGATATAAACTATTTTCTGGTCCTAGTGTCATAATTTATTTATTTTAATAACCAATTAAGACAATGTCAGATATTCCGTACGTAACGCTTCGATGGCTAAATATATGCAACAACTGGCCCAACCCAGACGGGCGGGGCCTGATCCCATTTAACTCAGTTCCACGTCCCGGGAAAAACCAACCGCCTGAAAGCCTACTGGTGGTCAAAACCCGGTCGCCTATGAGAACGAACCAGTGGCCGAAGCTCCGTAGGTCCTCCTTTATCGAGCATGGTGTCATACTAATATTCTATAAATTTAGTAACGTCTCAATGTCTAAAGATACGTATCAACTGGCTCAATCTAGGGAGACGGATCCCTTAGCCCATTTAACTCGACGTCCCGAGAAAAACCCATCAGCCTGAAGACCCACTGGTGGTAAAACCCGATCGCCCTTGGAATCGAACCGGTGGCCGAAGCTCCGCCGGTCTTCCTTAATCGAGCATGCATGGTGCCGCAAAACAAATAGTTTAGACAACAAGGATTGAACCTGGGCCACTTGTATCACATAAAATGCGTTAACCAATGCAACCGAATGTCATTGGCATGTCCTAGTGTCATACTAATATTCTATAATTTCTATGTATCTTTATCCCAACATATTCTACATAAGTGTTTTGTTTTGTTCTTTCTTTTTATATATCATACAAACAACAAAATTAGACTTCATTTTAGTTACAAATTTAATATTTGAAGTAATAAAGCTACAAAAGAAATAGTCATTTAAAATTAACTATTCGTGAACAAAATAAATATATATAGCACGCCAAAGCCAACACTAAAACATCAAAGTACCAAACACTTATTGATTGAAATCACCCGTTACATTATTTTAATTAATTACCATCGTTAAAGAGAGAAAAAAAAAACATACCATATGATATGAGTCTAAACTACATCAAACCTTTGTAAGTTGTACTCTTTTGTGGTTATGTCATTCTTTACACAAATTAACAATCATAAGAAATCATTGCATGCATGCAATTTCTCTAGTTTCAAAATCTCACCAATCCCAAAAGAAATAAAATGAATAGAAAGTCAAACCCTTTTGATGGCAATCTGATGGATCTCTACAATGATGTAGGGTAAGAAGATAATATAGGTCCCATGTTTGATGAAGAAGGTACAACCATTACTTCACCATTATTAAGTTGCACTTCTTGATGTTCATCATCCCAAAATAAATAGTTTGGACATTGTTGGCTAATTGTTTGATCCACGACAACCCATTCATTAAACTCATGTTGCTTCTGAATTAAGCACTCCCTTCCTTCCCCATTTTGTAATTGACAACTTTCCCCCTCTATAACGCTCTCCAAATTATCCATCAAAGGTGGCAAATAGCCCGAATACATGGCATTATTATTTGTCGCGAAGTTAATCACTTGTGATGGCAATTCAGGAATTTGGTTCTTGTTCATATGCCACATTGTGTCATTAAAATACTCTGTTTGTGCTATGCAATCTCCATTTTGCCCTTCAAGTACCGAACCGCTTGTGTCAAGCATAAATAACGAGCTAGAAGAAGTAGAGAATACGGGCTCTTGGCCGATCGGTTGCTGCTTGATGTTGTTTATGCCCAAATCTTGAGTCAAGAAACTCAAATGGGTCGGGTTGAACCCGTAATCTGAATGTAGTTGATCTATGCTTGTAGAAGTTGTACTTAAACGTGTCGTGGATGAGGGTTTTCGATTTATCTTTTTCTTGATCCATGAGTTCCAATAGTTCTTAATCTCGTTGTCTGTTCTTCCGGGCAAATGGCTTGCTATATGGGCCCATCTGTTCCAATAAAGCATTGTCAACCCTTTGTATGGACGGACGATCGAATTGTGTAGTACTAGTAATAATATAATTAACAGATAAAATAAGCATGACGAATGCATATGATCATCATATGTAAAACGTACACATACAGAAAACATGCAAAATATATATTCATATATCTCTTTCTAGGAAAAATTTGTACGGATAGTGCAAAAAAAATAACATATGGTGTAAATGGGATGCGTTGTCAGAAATTTGGTGTAAGTGGGAAGT
>JAOXNX010000001.1:29511283-29523875 GCA_028566075.1 Solidago caesia
TTTATGAAAGGTAGGGACGTTTTCTGCAAGCGGGGTATCACGACAGGGACGATTTCTGTAATTTACTCTTTTTTTTATAATAAAAACCCATACAAAAAAAAAGATAAAATCTTTTTCCGATGATGATACTACTAACATGAAATCAAACAAAAAAAAACTTATTTTTCAATTGGGCAATGATAGATCCTCTTAATTCATCATCATAATAATTTTCTTAATGCCTTAACTCCATGCCAAGTGTAATTCACTAATACTCTCTCATAATCTCATCATTTGATTGTACATGTGTCATGATCATATTATTAAAAGAATTTTTTGAAGGATGAGTTAGAAGGATTGATCATTTTCTTTTTTCAATAGATAATATTTTACCTTTTGTAACATGAAATCTCGAATGTCTATCACTTATTAAGAAAAAGAGTTAATTTCATTACATACCCATGGGGTATGTCAATTATCAAGTTTCACCTCTCTCGTTTTTTTGTGTCATTACCTAACCCTAAGGTGATTTTTTCTTCATTACACACCTCTCCTTCTAACGGTCGTTTGTTGCCCTCTATTAACCCAATCACACGCATACCACGTGAGGGTATTTCTGTCCATTCCTATTTGATTTATACGTATATCAATAGTCTTTCTCCCCTACCCACCCATTTCATACACACACTAAATCCCAAAAAACCCTTTTCTTTTTCCCCTTTCTCACTCTTAATCCCTGTATTTTGGTTAAAAAAATTCAATCAATGGTGTTGTTTGATCGCTCAATACTTAATGAAATGGGTGATCTAATATTTAGGTCTAAAGATATCGATGAAGAAGATCAGATATTGATAAAGATTCACTATAGTAAGTTGTGTGATTATTATTTTTTTTCCGCTTATTTTTGTAAAGGATCATATCAATGTATGTATCTTTTAAACTAATGTATTTTTATTTTTATTATCTTTTTTTTTTTTTTTTTGCATTACAGGGAATTATGGGAATCTATTCTCACTTAGGATTCACCATGGTGGATTCTTTACACAACCTTCGAGTAGGGAATATTATAATGAGGAAGAGGCAATCGTTGATTACATAGACGGTGATATGTTTTTAATCCATCATTATAACTACTATGTTAAGAAATTAGGTTATGATGAGGAACTGATCATGTTCTATCATTTTCTACGACCTAATAATGATGATTTAGATCACGGGTTGGTACCATTTGAGTGTGATAAGGATAGGATAAAAACGCTATCTTTTGTTGGAAAGTATGAAATAATGGATATTTACATTGAACATGCTAAAACCACTATAAGAAATTGGGAATTTACTAGGGAAAGTAGTGTGGTTATTGAAGAGATACTAGAAGAAACTAAAAATGTTCAACAAAATGTAGTGAAACCTAGGAAGAGCTTTACAAGACTTTTATTGGAAGGTCTTAGTCAAGAAAGTTGTGAGAATGAGTTTTTATTCAATGATAAGAATGCCTCTAGTGTTCTTGTTGTGGATGAAAGCCCTAGTGTACAAGCTAATGATGAAGCCCCTAGTTTTCCTGTTGTGGATGAAACCCCTAATGATGAAGCCCCTAGTGTTCATGATAATGATGAAACTGTTAATGAAGATGATGGATATTTTAAGAAGCATTTGGAAACAAGTGATAAGGTAAATGATGTGAAGGTGGACATGAGTAAATTCAAGGAACATTTTTAAAAGGATAATGAGTGGCTTAGGAAATCTGTAGAAGTTGGAGTAGGGGATTTAGAGATTAATGAAGAAGTTGTGGGTATTGATTTTGATCAATATTATAGTGGAGATGGATCAGAGAGTGATGGAGGTACTAGTAGGAAGAAAAAAGTTAGAAAGGTTAAGAGGGTAGTGAAAGAAGGTAAAAAAGAAATTGGTCCCTTTTATCCTGGCCAGACTTTCTTCTGTCCAAACCAGATTAGGAGTTTGATTAAGAGCCATGCAGCTGAGACTAGGAGGAATTTAAAATTTGTAAAAAATGAGCCAAAAAGGATAAGAGTTAGATGCTTTGGGACCATACCATGTTACAAGAAAACAACAAAAGACAAAGAATCTCTGGAAGTTGGTCAAAAAGTAAATATGGGTAAATCTGTAATTGAAATGGCGGTTAGAAGGAGGGGTGTGTAATGAAGAAAAAAAATCACCTTAAGGTTATGTAATGACACAAAAAAACGAGAAGGATAAAACTTGATAATATGACATACCTCAAAGGTATATAATGAAATTAACTCTAAAAAAAAGGGTTTTATATCACAACACCATTATTGCGATTAGTATTGTTACCAAATTGCAACACCATATTGCAATTTGGTTGGCTAGATAAATAACACTAAAGAAAAATCTAGACATGTTATAATATCGAATCATGTTTTTGTTATATGTTTTCTCTTTATTTTATTTTTAATTTTTAAATCTAAGAACAAATATATTGTAAAAGCTTATGTTTTAGTATTTTTTTTTTTTATCTATATTGAATTATAAAGCATTTTGAGTCATAGTTTTAAAGCTTGACATTTTAAAAGCCGTAAAATTATTATACTATACTTCTTATCAAATAAAAATATTATTGGTCAATTAATTTTATATTTAGATATTTTACGAACAAATAAAAAATACAATATAAATATGTCAACCTAAAACCTATGTTTTTTATTTTTAAACTTTGATTTACATAAGAATTTAAATTAAATAATTTTTAAAAACTCTTCGATCAACGTAAATTGTACAGGTACTATTCTAGTTTAGTAATTAAGGAATGAGTTGGTGAAGGGATGAAACGACGTCGTATGAAGCACATCCCACTTTCAAGTTTCAAGTTTCAACTTTCTACCCATTTTAAGACTAGGAAAAAACCACGTCTAAAACCCTTTTAGTTGTTCGCCGTCGTTAGAAGCAAAAAAGAAACAAAAGCAACTATCACTTGACGGCGGAGGAGCAACAGCCGTCATGGCAGCTCCAGAAGCCCCTTTATGCTACGTTGGTGTCGCCAAGAAATCCGCCGCCTTTCGTCTCATGAAACAAATGGTTTGTGTTTTCTTGTTTTCACACCAAATCTTGAATAAAAATCAAAAATTATTATTATTTTTAATTAATATAAAATGATTGATATGTATTTGTAGGGATGGGAAGAAGGTGAAGGACTTGGAAAGGAGAAACAAGGGATTAAAGGTCATGTTAGGGTTAAGAACAAACAAGATACTGTTGGTAATTTTCTATTTATTTATTTATTGTTTTAAGTTTTAGCTCAAGTTTTATGTTTAATGAATTAATCCTGAGATTATCGATTAGTCAATTTATCGAAAAAGGGTTGTTAGGGATGCAATTGATATGATTGTGAGAAGGATTTTTTAACTATAGCATAGGAACATAATTTTAGTTTTTCCAATCTAGCAACGATCCACTCGAGTTGCAATTTAGGCTCTCAAATTTTTTTAATTTTGGGATAATGTATACTTAGCAACACATTTGTCGGAAACATTTTAGCCATGGATGTGTCAAAGTGACTTTACGCATCTTCGTATGACTATCCTGGGACCTAATTTGGAGGCATAATGACTATTTTGAACCAAATGTTTGAGTATAATGTTTTTTTGGAAACATCTTTGTAGAACTACCAGCTAATTCTATGTTACCGGTTTAATGGGTAGCTGGTTACCGCAATAACTACAATGGAACAAAATGTGAAATTTCACTGACTACATTGTATCTTTTGGGGATTTTTGCCTACTTTGGGACAAAACTAAAAGTTTGTTGCTATTCTATAGCTTAAACTATTGTGATAATTCAAGTATTTGATTGGTAGAGTTTAAGCTAGTGATTGAAGTATTGGATGATGTTAAATAGCTTCTTTTTTGTTTTGTTACATAGCAACAATAGTTCTTGGAATTTTCCAAAAGGGAAAACATTCAGTATTCGAGCACAATTTTTTTGGATGAATTATGGGAATATATAATTCCATCAAAAATTTTAGTATTTGAAACTTTGCATACAGATTATTTTCATTCTGACAAAATCAGTGAAATGTGGAAAGTCGTTAACTTTTCATACCGGAAAGGCAGAAACACACCATATTGGTACCATATACAGATTATTTTCATTCTGACAAAATCAGTGAAATGTGGAAAGTCGTTAACTTTTTATACCGGAAAGGCAGAAACACACCATATTGGTACTTTTGCCATCCAACAATCATCATAGTTATTCATTGAACCATGCACATGTTGCGAATCTAACTCACCATCTATCATCTATGTCTTTCATTTTATCACGGGTAACATATATTAGCATATAGTTGGACTTCTGTATTTATTTCACTCACATTATTTGTCAAAAGAACGTTGTAAGGACATTTTTAAATCCTTATGATTCTATCAGCTACATCATTTCCATTTAGTTTTTATATATTGAAGTCAAGGTTGAGGAGATTTTTAAACTATTTACAAGTAAAATAAATTGAAAGAATGTCCTGATTGTCAGTTTGAGAACCTACTTAAATTTGTGGAACCTCATTTCAGTTGGACGAAAGATGATGAAATGAACACAATGATTTCAGTACATAGTTGTCAAAAGCGGTCGCCTGATGCGCCTAGGCGCAAGGCCCAGGCGAGGCCCACCAATACCGCTTGGAAACCCTAGTCCCAAGGCCCATAGGCCATAGATGAAAGGCGCTTCTTGGGTTATAAAAACCTTTTTTTGATTCTATGTGAAAATCGGTTTAAACTAGGGTTTCTATTAGTGTTTTAGGTTATAGAAACGTGTTTTTGATTCTGTGTGAAAACCGGTTTCCATGGTTTTAGGGTATAGAAACCTGTTTTTATTGTATTATGTGAAAACTGGTTTCATAGGGGTTTTTTGTGTGTTTTCTTCTATTTATATTTCTTCTATATTCTACTATAGGCATGATTTCAACATAAACGACCTTCTTTAACTGAATTCTTCTCGATTAGTTAAGCTTGGTTTTCAAGTTATGAACAATTTACTTTGAAGTTTTTTGTTTTTAATTTAAGAACAATTTGTTTGAAGGTTTTGGTTGAATGCATTATGGGTTTTTTTTAATGGTATTTAGTAATTTGAATAGCATTTGGTTTGTTTTTTACTTAAGTGCGTTTTTTTTTTCGGGCCCGTGCTTTTTTTGCGCATCTCGCCTAGGCCACATTCAAGGTCTTAGCGCATTGAGTGCGCCTTCGCCTTTGACAACTATGTTTCAGTATGACATTGATAAGCTTTTTTATTTTTTTTCTTTATTTTAAGTGGAGGGAGTACAATACAAGCTATAATCATTTGGTATTTTTATATGTATTTATGATTCTCTTTGAGATGAGTATCAAATTTATCGTTATTGAGATATTGAGGAGGTGACAACTACACAGTGGTAGCCCTGCTGCTAACTTAAACTTGGTTATGCAGTTGAGTACAACTTTAAGTACCTTGAATACTTGTAACTTAAATGCAGGTATTGGTTTGGACAAGCCGAATGCATGGGCATTTGACACGGCACAGTTTGATGACATTCTTAAAAAACTGAAAGTGGTAAGCTATTCACTTATATTATCAAACACCTGGAGATGCTTATTCTTAACTATTGCTTTCATCTTATCACCGCTATTAACTAAATCTATTCATCTATATATTACAGCAAGCTGCAGTTGTTGAAAAGGATGATGACCTACAGATAGATTCACCAAAAAAAGAAGATAGTAAAACAACTGTTAAGGCTACCCGGCCCCAAGGAAGGTCTGTTATTACATAAGCTACATATAGTTTACAGTTTGTGATTAAGTTTTACTTTTTAGTTGTTGATTTCCCCTGGCTTATATTCGTGTACTACTAGATACAAGAGAAGAGAGAAAGGGAAGCATGTCCGTGCTTACTCTGCTCAAGATCTTGAAGGAATCCTGGTATGTTTTCAACTTTTCATGTTTTAATTTCCATTCTCTCTCCCTTTTTTTTTAACTACGGACTTGCTTAACATATTGATATTTTGCAGGTCAAGAAGGCTGAGGATAGTCCAGAACCTGAGCCCGAGTCTTTTTGTTACCAGAATGGAGATTTGGAGTTGGTAGAAGCTTCTGAAAACACTGTTAATGAGACAGGTAACTTATATGAGATATTCATGGATTATGATTTTAGTTTGTAAGCTTGAGCTTGTTGTGGAACGTACCTGTTTGATTCCATTGAATTTTGGACACGATGTTTAAATATCTTTGTCTTTGTGGGTTCAACTGTTCAAGTAGCTGTCTTTTTAGTTTTTACTCAACTATTACTCAATACTTGTAAGTAGGGCAGGCAATTTCAACCTATTTATATGGAAAAACGTAAATTCGGGCTGTATTACCTATATCTATATCTATACTATGTTATAAAGCATTTGGGCTTTTGTCTTAAAATCTGAAATTTTTGTACAACAAATAGTCTATTTTGCCCCTAAGCACAAAATTGAAACTAATTAATCAATTTATACCATAAATTATCACCCTTTCTAATATCACCAACACCGACCACTACACGAGCAGGCTGCCGTCATTTCACCAGCCACCTATCCTCGCTGAACAATTATAAAGTATTCTACCGCCACGCATCGCGTTGGCACGATTCTAGTTTTTATGATGGGTCAGAGGATTATAATAAAACCTTTCAACTAAAAGTGAAACAGATTGGTCAAAGTTTAACGTGTACTATTTTTTGGAACGTTACAAATCATTTAATTTAAAGGGTATTCTTTTTAAGTACTATAACATCTGTTGTAGTCACCTAATTACAAAAGTTTCCGCTTGGTCAAAGAAATGTTGCTCGGTTGACCTGACTTGACCCATATCGACATGTACATAAAAAAACCTTTTAACTTGTTACCCTGTTCCTACTCCCTGGCTGGCTGACCCATACATCTTTCCAACTACAACGGTTTATTGTTGCTGATTATTATTGTGCAAGTCATTTATAGCTTTTTTTTAGTCTCACCTTCCAAAGTAGAAGCAACATTTGATTGATGACCTAATTTGATGGGAGTTCTTGGTTTTTAACCAAATAATTAAAAACACTTTGAGTATGGAGGAAACGAATGGACCAAATTCAGCTATCAATACTTTCTATCTAACTACTACCAATATGAGTCAAGAAATACTTTTGTATATAGAGTATTGTGTTCGTTTCTGGACGTCACAAATTCAAATCTGTTGCATACTGTTGTGGAACTAAAACTGAGACTTAACAATTTTTAACAGCTAAAGACGGAGAAGGTATTTCCCCAGATTGGTGGGGTAACAAATACGGATTTATTTCTGGGGGTTTCCTAGGTGCTCAATCCAGAAGAAGGAAGTCTAGCATGACTGAAGATACTCAAAATTTTAACAAGAGGACTGCATTTCATGAGGATGATCAAGAGAACCTTTATAATCTCGTGCAAGTATGTACTTCAACTATAACTTCTTCTGTTACAAGTATATACCTCGTCTGTGATAAAACATTGTTTGCGGTTCAAACCCAACTGACCCGGCCTGGACTGTTGTGGCCCATTAAAAAGATTACTTGTTCAACACAATTCGATTTTGACCTTTATTCAACATGACTGACACGTCTATATTGTCACATCTAGTTTTTTTGTGAAAGGAGGGGCAGGTTGTTTGTAGAAATGATACTGTGTATTCATGAATTTTATTGCAGGACAAGGCAACTTCTGGGAAACAAGGACTTGGGATCAAGGGTCAACCAAGGAAAGTAGCAGGTGTCCGGTTTCAAGGGAAAAGAACGTCTTTCAGCGATGACGAGGAGGAGGGATCCGAGGATGAAGATTGTCATCCTTCAGCAGAAAGGAAATTTGATGACATATCTGAAACGCAAAAAGTTGTTGAATCAAAACCGAAACTAAAGAAGTTGTGCAAAAAGCTTCTTTCCCAGGTATGTGATATTTTGGGTAAAGATAAACACTTTAGAGGTTTGTTTAATTTTTCTCATTTCTGCTAATGATCATATTATTGTTGCAGGTACCTGATAAATCATTGAAACTTAAACAACTAAAAGGTCTTGTTGATGAACATTGTTCTATTCTTTCCAACTTCTCTTCAAAAAAGGATGCTCTTGCATTCTTGCGAAAGAAGGTAAGACCTTAATGGTCACCGTGTGTCTGTGAACATTTTTTTGTTGCTTTTATTAATGGTCACTGTGTTTCCATGAAATCTAGGACTTTCTATGCTCTTAGATGTTAAAAGAGATTTTTTTATTAGGATGGAATTAGCACATCCTTTTGGTTTATGCAAGTCCCAGATTGATATTTTATATTTATTTTTGGTTGTTGCAGCTTGATAGCAGTGAAACATTTACTGTAGAAGGAAAGAAAGTCCGTCTCTCGAGAAAATGACGGACAAAATTTTGCTCCAAGTCGATTTGTAGAGTCTGCTTATATGGACATGTACTAATTATGTAGTCGAATTTATTACAAAGGTGCAACTTTTTATAGCTATGATTGACAATTACTTTGAAAATTTTCATTTATGTTCCATGTTGCTAGCTGACATATATGGTCGACTGGTCTGATACACAATACTAGTCGAAACCATTGAGGCTTGATAGACCGTGTTAGTTACACGTCATTGAAGTCTGATTATGACTACATATAATGGACCTGCGCAACTTTCTTTGCTAAATTTCTGTTTTCCTGCCGCTTTGAACCATTACCCGTAGCTCATCTTTATAGATATCCTGTTAAAATGATTTTCTACTCTACTTAATCTTTCTTTTATTTTCCTGATAACTGCATATAGTAGATAGTATAATAGTGATACAAATGTATGACGAGTCTTGAAATCGCACCTGCAATATTTCTTAAGTCCAACTTTTGGCAAGTTTGCAAATCTTTTGGCTTTAGTGGAATGGAAGAATTTTCAGGTATAATATCCTAATCATCTTTCCTTATTCCCACAACTGCTTGACGTTGTAGGCCGTTCAAAGAAAACTTTAATTATGATGCATTGCTTAAATCAGACTCAATGGTCAATGTTCAACAGAAAACAAGAAGTATTACCATATCTGTATGCTTAGAGCCATTCCATACCTGACAGTGCAATGAATAGCATTCAAGAGTCTAAACACCGAAATATGTGGAAGGGGAAAAAACATAAATTCCTGTACATACCAGTCAACCAACCCGAAAATCTTAATTTCAGGGAATGCTCGACTCAAGTGAAGCAGTGAAGAAGAAACCTACTAGAACAATCTAGAATTTAAATTACGATTTACGAGAGACTACAATTCCAGTGGTTGAACTATTGGAAGTAAAGTCTACCTTGTAGCAAGATCTGGGTATCCTTTGGCAGTGGTAAGAATGGGCAGAATTTGATTACACACTTTATCCTCAGCCAACTGCTGAAATATTGCATGCTCAACACAAACAAATTCACTTCAGTAATACTCCTTTAGCAAAAGCCTTTAGGGAAGGTCAAACATAGTACATTCTCAATCACGAAGACATACCGAGCATCTGTCTTTATAAATAGTTTTCTAACAAGTTCAGGTCACCCGAAATAGCATAGCCAGAAGATCCGTATTTAGTGTAGTCAACAGCCTCTTCGCCAGGCTCGTGGTCACACAGTTTTTTAGCCGTGAACAACCATAATCGAATAGAAGTAGGGGAATTGGATATAGGAACTTGTTCTTGTTATCGAATATTTATATTCAGCCTGTCAGTTTGGTTAAATCAACAAATTTGTATGCTGACATCTCTAGTCTCTAGTTTATATAACGTATAACATAACAAGGACACCATTGATACAAAGGTGTAGCACCTGTTAAATGTAGTATATGTTTTTATGCTTTATGTTTTCTGTTTCTATAATCTATCTTATAGGTAGCTATGCGATTCTCGGCCGTCAGATATGTTTCTCTATCTCTTACATTTTATTATTTCTTCCCCCCTTTGGCCGGAGGTCCTTATGGGAGCAGTCTCTTTACTTTTGAGTAGAGACAAGACTGTCTACATCTTACCTCCCCCAAACCCCGCTCCGGTAGGGATTGGGTAATGTTGTTGTTGTTGTTGTGATATGGCCAAGTGAGACTATGAGGCCGTGATTTGTTATTTTATTATTGGGAAAAATCCATAAAAAGAGAACTTTTTTACTCAAAATTCCTAATTGAGGGAACTTATTTATGTTTTGACTATTAAAAGGATTTAGTTTTTAAAAAGTTTTCAATAAAAGTAATATCGTTAGTTTTTGTCGTTAGTCATCCGTTAAGTGCCATGTTATCATGCCACGTCATTAAAAAAACTCCACGTGGACATCTGATGTAGTAGTAACTAAGTGACTATGTATACTATATTTATATCTATATCTATATGTATAAAATATTTGTCATATCTAATTTTTCCATCCCTTTTCTCTCTCCCCGTTTTTCCCCCAAAATAGATGTTCTTCGCCTCTTCCTTCTAAAATCATCTCTCTTCCTTCTAATATCACCTCTGTCACTAATTTGAGTAGATTCACACACACATATTATATATGGGTAAATATCATTCACGCATACACACATTGACACTGTGCACATTACCTATTATATATTTTACATATTCCCTGAATTTGTTTACTACTCATACGTAGCCGTGCACAAAAAAATCGGGTACGAAAAAACCGAGCACGAAAAACCGAAATTGAAAAAAAGGGTTCTTGAGGAACCGGTTCGGGTATTACACGAACCGCCGGTTCCTAACCGGTTCCCCATTTGAACGTTGCGATCGGTTCTTCGACCGGGTAAAAAAAACCGGTTCAGGAACCGGGTAAAAAAAACCGGTTCTTAACCGGGTACAAAAACTAGCCGTTAGTTACAGTTAAAACTAGCCGTTAGTGACCGTTACAAGCCGTTTGTGAGCCTTTTTTCCATCAAAAAATCACCATTTTGCAACCCTAAACCTTGTATAAATAGGTGGGTTGGTTTTTGGTTAGTTACAACTTCAAAGTATTATCAAAAGACTCCAAAAACTATTAAAACTATCAAAAACGCTCTAAAAAAATGGCTACTAGCTCCGCTTCACAATCCAACGGTATTGGTTCTTCGAGTGCACCAACGGTTGTTGAAATATTAAAAACAACTCGAAAACAAAAGATCTTTCAACACTTCGATATTTGTAAGTTGTCGGATGGAACCGTTAAGGCTCGGTGAAAAAGGTGTGGCAAAATGTTGAGTAAAGATTCCAACTCAACGTTGACGAAACATCGTGATAAACATTGTACGGTGTTAAAAAGCGTTCCGGAAGAAGGTCAATCATCAATGGGTGTCGATAAAAGTATTTTTCATTAATCGGAGGAGCGGTGTCGTGAACAATTTGCACAATTCGTGATTCAAGATGCTTTGCCGTTCAACCACTTCGACAACCCGGTTGACCAAGGTTATTCAAAATACTCTTCAACCTCGCTATAGGCAAGTAAGTCGTTCTACACTTAAACGTGATTGTATGAAAATGTGAAAAGTTGCTAAACGTGAACTTGTAACATTTTTTGAAAACTTAAATACTAGTGTAAATTTTACAACGGATGTTTGGTCGGCTCCTCATGGTTTGCCTGGTTCTTACATTTACGTTACGGCGCATTAGATTGATCCTAGTACTTGGCAAATGATGAAGCGTACGATTGCTTTTGAAAAATTTGAAGAACCTCACACGGGTCAAGCTTTATTTCAAGTGTTATGCAACGTAATGACTTTTTAAAATTGAACAAAAAGTTTTTGCAATATCATTTGATAATGCAAATAATAATACTAATGCGGTTCAAAGATTAAAATTAAAATATAACCCGCCTTGTCAAGGTATTTTTTTTTATCATGGTCGATGTGTTGCACACATTCTAAACTTAGTTGTACAAAGTGGTTTAATGGTTGACGAGATAGACGGTGTAAGAAACGATTTTAAAACTATGTTACAAGAAGTACTTTGTAGGGGTAAACAAAGATATAAAAATTATATGAGATTGTGCCATGAAACGAATTCGGTTTTTTTAGCTCCAAATTGGGATTGTCGTACTAGATGAAACTCGACTCTTAAAATGTTTGAATGTGTTTTACGCCAAAGAGCTAGTTTGGAAGTTTTTCATGATGGTCTAGTTCACAAGCGTAAAAGATTTGAGGGTTAGGATGTGATTGAAAAAATATCTGATTTACTTCAAGTGTTTTAAAAATGCTACAACTTTGTTTTCGGGTGTTTATTATCCCATTAGTCATTTAGTACTTAATTAAATTTGGTTGATTTGTGTAAAGTTGGGAGAATATGAATTTGTTAATGATGGTCACTTTGAAAAAATGGTTGAAGCCATGAAAAGTAAATTGAAAAAATATTTAAAAGAAATGCCCCCCGATTTTTGCTTGTGCCGCCGCATTGAACCCCGCTTTGAACGTTAGCGGCGTGGAAATACTTTTGAAAAAAAAAAATATCGGATGATTTGGGGTTAGGAGGAGGTTGGGATTTCGATGCCTTTAAAGAACAAATTCAACCAACAATTTCAATCTTTGAAGTCTCCGGCCATTTTCGCCGTCACCGTCAACCACTCACAACCACCACAAACAATTACACAATCAATAGAAGTCTATCCAAAACCGATGGACTAAG
>JAOXNX010000001.1:29523975-29534242 GCA_028566075.1 Solidago caesia
GGAAATATTCAGTTCATTAAATACATACTAACCAATGCCCCCGGGGCACTGGTTAGCAAATCCCGTAAATGATTGATAGATTTTTAAAAATGATTCACGTATTTTGGAAAGGATGAACATCTTTCAAAAGAATCCTAAGGCTGCTTGGTTCAAAATTTTAAAAGAATTTAATGAAAAAAAGTTAAAGAATTTCTTTAGATAATATATGTTAGAAAATTAAAGTTAAAATGAATTTAAAAAACAAAACACCAGTTTTTAGTTAACCATAGTTCTTGGGGCTATGGTTATATTGTACGCGACAATTAAAAATTATTCATTATAGAGCTTGTTATTTTTAGGGTTTATGCTCTAGAATAATAACTTACCTTTTCAAATGTCTATTTTAGGTCATTGTACACTTTTATTCCCAATTATGCCATTAAAACTTACAAAGTGTCATTGTTTCACCATAGAATCTAAAGATATATGTCCCAAATTCGATAATATGTGATCTTTTGATTCCTCCAAGTCTTGATGCAGGCCCCTTGAGATGTGTAAGTCCCATAAAAATGTGTTAGCCATTGGAAAATATGCAGGTTATCAAAAAACATCTCACAAGTGTCAGCTCGTATGTTAGTAAAGTCAAGGCATAAATTCGTCTTACGAATATTTTTCAACGATGGAACCATTTCTAGTGAACTTACATGCCTCAAGAGACTTGCAACAAGAACTTAAAGAATACGACGATCACATATTATCAAATCCGGGTCTTGGTCCAGTGGTCAGAGTGTTTTCCCCTAAGGGGTTTCATCTTGGGGGGCGAGGGTTCAAATCTTATCAAAGACATTTGGGGAGGGAGCCTTTGTAACACTATACCCATCCAAGACATGAGAGAGCAAACCCTTTAGTGCGTTATCAGGATTCGAACTCGGGGTGAGCACACCAACTCCAAGGGATGTTGTCAGTTCTTCTGTCATTAAAAAAAAACATATTATCAAATCTGGAACTTATATCGCAAAAATCTGTTTATAAGTGATGAAAAAGGAACATTTACTGTAAGTTTTAATGGCTTAAAATTGAATAAAAATATACAATGACTTAAAAATGACATTTAAAAAACAAGTTACCTTTATTTTTTTATGTACAAAGTAACAAAGGTGAGTCGGTGAAAGCGTCTTTAAATTAGTATAGTTGACTATTTGACTTTTACATGTCAGCGTTTTACCAACGCAGATGCCTCAAACCGACATCCAAAACCTATATATATAAAATCCAATATTATCCACCAAAAACTCGAATCAACTCAACTATCAGAAAATCAAAACCCTAACTCTCCACAACACCGGCGATTCGTTTAACGAAAACTAATAATTTTTCCATGATACCCAATGCTTCTTTTGATTTCTGATTGGTCCGGTTAAGGTTTTCGATGCTGATTTCGATTTCGATGATTTGAAAAAGGAATGAGGAAGGGGTTTTACATCAGCAGCCAACATTCTTTCTAGTATATATATATATAAATATATAATATATAGATATATTTCAGGTTCTTCTTCTTCTTCTTCTTCTATTTTCCGTCTGTTGTCTTCTCTTTTTTTTTGGGAAGTATTAATTTTATCTGCTTGTTGACATTTGATAGTTATGTTACTGGTAATCTTTGCCTTATAGGTTTGTTCATATAGGCTGCCTGGTGTTCCGCTTTTGGTAGCGACTTACATTTTTTGTCTGACTGCAAAGAATCTATGCTATAGTTACTCGTTTAATAATTATTCTGTTAAGCAATACTTCTGGTAATCTTTGTCTATAGGTTCTTTTCAGAAAAAAAGCTCTATTATTCAACTGATGATATTTGAAATCTTAATTAACGAATTCAATATGATGTCAGGTTCTTCTCTTTCTTGCTCATTACTGTATTATTGGGGAATCTTCTTGACTTAATTATCATCATCCCTCCCATTTTGTTGTTTACAGACATGTTGCTTATACCTAATATCTGCTACATTACAATTGGGTTGTTGCCATCAATTTTTTTTTATTTTTCCGAGGTTGTGGTATGATTTCTGCCATCTTATTTGTTTTCTCCTTTCATTCGTTTTCTTGGATTATAATCAACAGTTGTTAGATATTTTTATGTGTGTTTTTTGTCTTGAGACGGATGGATATTGGTTCCTAGTTACATAGCAACTGGATGGTTATAGCTGGTAATATCTTGTTATCATTAACCAATGATTTTATGATGTCAGGTTCAATATTTTGTATTTCTGGGTTTTTTTTGGTGTATTTTATAATTCCAATGCCTGATTGGTTTTCACTATCTTTTGTCCTTTGATGCCCGCTTGTTTTCCGTGTGTCACATTATCACCTAGTGCTTTACAAATTAGGAGATGTGGGTGGCGTGCTCTATGCTCACGTCATGCTTTTTTAGCCAGGGTAGTTTCCCCGTCTATAGTTCTTGAGCCTCTGGTTTGTCATTTTCATTTACCTTGATCTTTTGCATGCTTTTGTATGTTCATATCTTTCAATTCCGTGGCTCTTTTACTTGGATTTATGGTTTTTGTGCTTTTTCTGTTGCAGTGTTGAGGTTCGGTTAGCTGTTTTGTTTATAGCTTTTTAAAGGCTTACAAGTTTGAGAATTCGAACAACGTGTTTCTCAGCTTGGTGCTTCTTGATTTCTTTTCTTGTCTTTTCCATGCATGAGTTTGTTCCAGTCACAGGTCAGTTTCGAGTTTACGATAAACTCTTCCGGTAATAAGTTACATATTGTGACTCCAGATTCTTCAGGTTGTAAGTGTCGTTGATTCCCTGGCTGTCAAAACACTTTCTGTAGGTAGCTGTCTTCTCTTTTGTTTTTCTCTCTTCAAATCATTTTCGTAGATCATTTCTTGTGTGCTTTTAGGTTCTGTTGGCTGTTATGAAAGAGGTGGACATCGGGTTATAGTTACATAGCAACTGGATGATTATTTTTGATATATTTTTATCATCAAGTCATAAGGATTTATGACATCAGATTCAATAATTCGTATTTCTGGCTTTTATTGTTATTTTTTTGGCTTTCAAAATTAAAATGCCGGTTAGAATTTCACTATTATTTGTATTTCTGGAATTATTTTATGTTTTCGGTGTCTTTATTACTGAATACATTTTTAAATCAGGAGGCATGGGTAGTGGTGCTTACTTCTTTCTTGCAGAACCACATAAAGTAAGGGACAACTTGATAGATTGTCTTACCCCAATCTTCTATTGTTCTTGATCCTCTGGTGTCTCATTTATTTTCCTTGATCTCTTGCATGCTTTTGTCGTTTCAGGTCATGTAATTTGTATGTCCGGTAGTAACTGTTGTTATTTTGGTTTTTCTGTTAGATTCTAAATGTCTTATTAGTTTGATCTTTACTAAAACTGAAGCTTTGAATAGACCATCCTTTTTCTATGTCACAGGCTCCCCTGTACATCAGAATGATAAGTAACCAACCCGTCACATCCTATCTGTTCTCTTTTTACCTTTGTGCATAGTGGTTGGGTTGAGACTTGAGATTTTGTAGGTTCAAGAAATTAAATAGGCGGACAATATCAATTCTGATGTTATCGAATCTTAGATTCTGATAATCAGTTTCTGTTGAGAAATAATCCTTTACCGGTGAACCTGTGCCTTGTCAACAGAATTCAGAATGTTGCTGAAACAGCAATGACAGGATGGTCTTAATGTTTTATTATATGACGGGTTGGTCCATGTTTTTTGTTGTTTATGGAAGGTGGAGACGTGGAGTAAGATAGTGTTGATACTTGCTTGCTCTCTTATTTTATTGATTAACCTAGGTATCCAACCTGCTTTGCGAGCCGACTAATCCCAGGGTGACCACCCGCTTTGCGGGTAGCCCGGATTCGCCGCGGGTGAACCTCCGTGGCCACAAGGGGGTGTATATTTATTTACTCCTAGGATTCAAACTTGGGACCTCCAGGTATATTCACCCTTAGAGACCAAGCTTTTACCATACGGCCACAACCCTTGTGCTTTGCTCTCTTTGTTTGTAGTTTATTGTGTTTGGTTTTGGTATCGCAGTTACGAGTGTTCAAATTATTATCTTGTCCATTTGTAGGGTTTTGTTGATTGTCAGGAGGTTGCTGGCCACAAGCTCCATCAATTCCTAGCAATCTGGATGTTGTATATGTTCCCATTTCTTACTGTTACTGTGTTTTGCTCCCAGCTGTATATTGCTCCCAGTTCTAGAATTACATGGCTCTACTTTTCTTGTGATCGAGTGATTTCTTATTTCTTGCTTGTTTGTAGTCTAAGTTTGCACCAAGTTCCTAGTGGACTGATAGACACAAATTCTTTTGCCAGTACTTGTAGGCCGTTGATGTCATCTTAGCTTCTAACGACCTATTGCCACTGTTGCAAAGACAGTTTCAAGGTTCTTTTCTGTTATCTTCCATATCTGGGAAAAATTGATTTTCTAGCTATTTGTTACGCTTGATCTGGTTGTTGGTTCACAGTTTCGGATCTTTTATTTTATATACAGGTTAGCAACTGTCACACTACCTTGTATGATCATGCATTCTGTTACTTATGGTTATGGTGAGCCTTTGCTGTTTCAATGGTAAGATTGTGTTGGCTGTTTTGTTTATAAATTCTAGAATTGGCTTACAAGTTTGAATATGAACAAAGTAATTTTCAGTTTAAGCGCCATCACCTTCACCTTCACCATTGTTTCGTGCCTTTATTTGTTGGTCTTTTTCTTATATGAGTTTTGTTGCACTTATGGGCCGGGATAGGTTAGGTTATGTTATGTTTCATTTCTTTTCTGTCAGGCTTTAAAAAGTGTGTATGATGAATAATCTGTCCTCCCTTGTAAGTCAGTATGATAAGTGTCTCGGATCCTCTCTAGCTAAGAAAAATAGCTCCTGGGGAAGAATTCAAGACCTACATCTCTCTCTTGCTAAAAGGCAAAGCATTGTGGAATCCCTATTCAAATGGAATTTGGGTGATGGTAGTATTATACCATTTTGGAAACACGACTGGCTCAACCTCGGACAACCTCTCATGTCTCGGTTTTCAAGACTTTACAGACTTGACTCAATCCCCTCCTGTTCTGTTCCCAATCCTTATCAATATAGAATGGTCCCCTGCTTCCTAAATGGGCATGGAACAGACCCTTAAGGTCTCAATTAGAGCATAGAATTCTCTCTTACCTCTGATCTCTACCGTCCGCAACTGCCCTCCACTCCTCCCCGGATCAGTGGTTTTTTCACTCTAGAACCAACTGCAATTCTCTGTTAACCTCCTAAGACGGTCCATTGATCTCAAAATCCTAAACAAACACCTCTCCCAAACTGAGGTGGAACAACTTAGCCCCAATCAAAGTCAATATCATCTCCTGGAGGATTGGCCTTGATAGAATCCCAACCTGAAATAATCTTGTAAACCGCAATATCAATCTTCATATTCTCGCTGTCCTATATGCAATGACGGTATTGGAACCACCAATCACCTATTCCTCCATTGTTCCATTGCCAAACAGGTCTGGGTTAATATTAAAAGTGGTGAAATTGTTCTGATCCGATCTCCTGGTCTTTGAAGGACGTAATCTCGTGGGCTGATTCGACAGGCTATCTCAAACCGAAATCTACTGACTTTGATGTGACCATCCAAAACTCTCTTTGGGCCTTATGCAAAAATCGCAACATGCTCTGTGGCAGAAGAGATCTACTTACATGATCAATTTTCTCGTCCTTCATGCACATATTTGTATAATGCTGGCCTTTTCTGTTGGATACACATTGCTGGGTGGTGGATATGTACGTCAATTAGTCTTATTGACAAGGCCGGTGTATATATATATATGTATGGGTTGTCCGGAGTTCATGATAATGGCTTCTGGTAGCAAGTTACATTTTGTGACTACGGATTCTTCAAGTTGTGTGTTGTTGGTTCTCAGTTTGGAGTAACGTTCACTCTATATAGCTGTCCTCTCTTTTTATTTTTCTGTATTCCATTCATTTTTTGGAATTACAATCCATAGTTGTTAGATTATTTATTGTATTCTTTTGGGTTCTGTTGGTCATTATGAAACCGATGGACATCAGGTCATAGTCACATAGCAACTGGATGGTTATACTTGATATCTTGTTATCATCAACCAAGAAATTTATCATGTCAGGTTCAATATTCTATATTTTTGATATTTTGCGGTTATTTTGGGGGAGATTTTAAAATTCAAATGCCGGTTATCTTTTTACTATCTTTCAATTTCAGGTATCGTTTTCGTTTTTTCCGCGTCTCAGTTAATACTGAATACCTCCTTAAATCAGGTGGGGTGGGTAGTGATGTTTACTTCCTGTTTGCAGAACGGACAATGTAAGGAACAGGTTGATACATTGCTTCACTCCCCGATCTTTTATGGTTCTTGATTCTGTGGTGTGTCATATCCATTAGCCTTGATCTATAGCATGCTTCTGTAGGTTCAGGTCTTATAATTTTAAGCCGGTTAGTAACTGTTCACTACTATGCATGATTTGGTGTGGTTATGGTTTTTTGTGCTTTTGCTGTTACAGTGGTCAGGTTGGGTTATTTTTTTGCCAATAGATTCTAAATGTCTAGCAAGCTTGAACAACCTTTTTTTTCAGTTTGAGCATCACCTTGAATAGGTTGTCCTTTTTCTCTCATCACAGGCTCCTCTGTACATCAGAATGATAAGTATCTAATCCGTCGCCTCCAGTCTGTTAAAAACCTGGTAGCAAAAGGGATAATAATTCATGTCCGGTTTCTGTTGTTTGAAACTTGCACAGATAGCACATTTTTGGATGATGTGACCTTTATGGGTTTGAGGCACATTGATTGGTAATTCAGTCGTAAGTCAGGATTTCTTGTCCCATTGTTGCTTTGTATGGAACCCATTATATACTTCTTGACTTACTCATTTTGTCTTCTTGATTGCTGGTGCAACAAGAAACCTGTGTGTGACTGGATCATGCTCCCTGCCTCCCTGGCTAACAGGCGGGGAATTTGTTGGTTCTTTGCAAGTATCTTAAAGTCAAGTGAATTTGCTTTATAGTGGTGGTAATAGAGGCTAGCAGTTGGTATCATGTTTACCCTCTATGCATTTTAGGGGGTGTACCATCACTTTGCTGCACTTGGATGGTTATCATTGCAAGGTGCTTTAGAACTTCTCTGTTCTTGTTTGTTTTAAGTCGCTATGGTTACCTGTTGACCTTTTCTTTTAGGTTTATGGTTTGGCAGGGTAAGTAAGGATCGAGTGTTTGTTAAACACATGGTACTTCTTGCTGCACTCACCCTGTGAGGTGATGGCTAATGTGGATCGTCAATTTCAGTTCGTGGTCTCCTTGAACAGTTGGTATGTTTTGTGTTCATTTGTAGGTTGTACTTGCATATATACCGGTTCGTTCATAAACCGTTAGTCAATTGTTTTGCCTATATTATCGTAAGCTCTTTAAATGGTTGGCACAAGAAAGAGTTAATTCTTTTTTTTTTTCCTTGGTGGTAAGTGGTAGACCATGATCCTTGGCATCATCCTGTGTCATAAATTTCGACCAAAACTTGGGTTTAATCTGTGGAATGTGTAGTACTTTCTGCCATTCCTACCAACTTTCTGTGCATGTATCTATTATGGTAACTGTATTGTGACTGCAAAAGCTCTATGCTATATAGGAATCGATAACATCACGTCTCTCTCTCTCTCTCTCTCTCTCTCTCTCTCTCTCTCTCATATTTCAGTCATTTCCTTGGATTACTATGAAAAGTTGCATGATGTTTCTGATTTTCTTTTAGGTTTTGTTGGTTGGTGAGAGATGAATGGGCATCGGCCCATTATATTTGACTCCGTTTGATCTGTTTACAGTAGTTATTGCCTAAATCTCATCATCTAATTGCTGTTAGATAGCTCATAACAGGTGCTTGCATCTATGGCTCATCTAAAGGAGGATCAGGTAGTAGTGGTTCTGGCGGTCCTTTTCATATGGTGTAAGATTTATTTAATAGTTGTTCTCTTTAGTTGTAATCATTATCGATAATCAGTAACCACTTGAGTTAGCTCAAGTGGCCAGCCACCACCTACAAAGCCTGGGCTCCACCATGTGATGTCCTTAAGTGGCGCAGGTTCTATCCTGCTTGCAAGCATGATTGAGAAATATTTAGGTATTTGCTCAAGTGTGGGGTATTGGGTGGAGGTGTTTTATTAGGACATGTGTTGTGTGGTCTATGCGTGTTTGTACCAATGCGGTACTAGGGATTAAGGGGTTTTTTCCAATTTACCCTTCAAGAAAGGATGACGGAGGCGGGGAATAATGGTGGTGGTGGTGGTGACAAGGAAGAACGGTGATGGTGACGGCGGGGAAGTTGATCGGAGATGGTAACCTTTTCATATATGTGTATGTTTTCTATTTAATCTTAACCATAAATGATTGTTGATCTAATGGATAAGATTTGTCTCTTGGTTTTTAACATTTTTTTAGTTTTCATTTGATTACAACCCTATTAAACAATTAGGTTTTTCTATATTACCGAATCTCCCTGTCCCGGTGTTAAGAGAAGAGGTTAATGATCAATTATTATAGAAAGACACGAAGAATGTGAAGACTGAGATTTCTATTGCTCGTGTTTGGGAGAGTATTCGAGCGTCTGCAGATAAGGTTATTTGGTTTCATTTAGTTTGGTACTCTTTCCATATACCAAAGCATGCTTTCATTATGTGGTTAGCATTGAGACGGAAGTTGAAGACCCAAGATGTTCTTACCTCGTGGGATGTACATGCATAGTCTATCACGCCTCAAGTTTAATCGTTGTGCGGATTGGAGCCCGATTCACATAATCATTTATTTTTTGAATGCACTTTTTCTCGACTGGTTTGGGCTATTGCGAGTGCTAAGGCTGGTCTTTTAAACACAAATGGAGTATCGGTGATATAGTAAGCGAGCTGATTCTAGTTGCTAAAAGAATTACAATGCAAAATGTTGCTGCAAAGTTGGTTTTTGCGGCGTCAGTTTATTTTATTTGGCAAGAGAGGAATTCGCGGCTGTTCAAGAAGAAGAAGCGAGTTGCTGTTAGAGTGACGGAGTCGATTATTCACACTGTTCGGCTTAAACTGATGACTTGTAGATTCAAGAAGACATGAAGAGTTGAACACTTTTTGACATCGTGGAATCTTCCTTTTTCATTAATTAATAAAGTGTAATCTTAACTTTTTCTAGTTAGGTTAGCATATGCTTAAACTGTGCAAATGGCTTGTCACTTCTATTGTGGTTGATGCACTGAGTGCATGGGTTGTAAAGTCGTCTTGACACTTTGTCAAGCTCATGTTTTTTAAAGTTATATATAAAAAATCGAACCAGTGTAATCACTTTTACCTAAAAAACAATAACACTTGAATAACAATGATATAATGACTTTATAAGTTTTATACCAACATAATATATAGCCAAAATAAAAATAATATACTTATATAGTAAGAATAACAAAAAAAATATATAACTAAAAAAAACGTAGTTACTTTAGTTAAAAGTATGACATGTAAATACCAACAAAATATAATGGTAAATATAAAAAAACGTGGCTATTTAGTTAAAAAGTATAATATTGAAAAGTTAACGGCATTTATTTATGCTATGTTAGCAGCATTTACCTTAGAAAACCATAATGTGAGATAATGATTATTGTTAGAAATATGTGTAATACACAATTAGTTGAAGTAGAAATAGATAATGATTCTAGTTTAGCTGGTTGAGTCATGAGGTTACTCCTCACACGTGGGTTCGAGCTTTTGTTGACGTGTTTTGGTAAGGTTTTTCCTGGGAATTTACTCTGCTATAGAATAGACCCGGTTAAAACAATTTAATCTATACTACGTGGTCTCACCCTTGTATTGTGAAATATAGGTGATTTCAAACACGTCATTAAAAAAAATTAAAAAAAAAAAGGAAACTAACGTGTAGCACACATGTGGTAGCCATTTTAAGCATTGAGCTTCATTAAAGAATTCTATAAATGCAATGGTATTGAATGAATTAATAATTTAAAAAATATATATGGAAAAGAAAAGTAACCCAAATCTTTTGGCAAGTTAACGTAAGAACGAATTAGAAAGGAAAAAAAAAAGTATGCACGCATTCCCGGAAACTCTTTTTATGTATATATATAAAATGTATTATTTTTCAAAAAATAATATGAGCAAAAAAGTTAGAGGACGTTTAGTTAAGGAAAATGATGACATATCCCTCCGCATGTACGAAGGAATACATATACGGAGCCACATAGCAGTTGCTAACAATTAGGAGATGA
>JAOXNX010000001.1:29565559-29578800 GCA_028566075.1 Solidago caesia
GTGTAGGTATTTTAAGAGATAAATATATATTGTGTAAATATATAAAAATGTAATATGAACCTTTTAAAATCTGAATTTTAGGAACATTTTAAAAATAAAAAACCCCAAAAATGCAAGTAGTTAAAGATATTAAAAGGATGCCACATATAAAACCAATAGTTTCAGGACAAATATATAGTTTAACAACAATACAATATGCCACGTAACGAAAACAAACCTTAAAGTTTAATATGATTAACCACTTTCTCTTTGCTTTAATTATTCTAGAAAAAAACAATTAATCATAAAACAAACCTAATTTTCTTTGAAGTAGGATAATCATAAACTCTAATCATTCCATCTATCAAAGGAAACACCCTTATTTTTCAATTGATGAGATGACAATTGATCAACTCATTTTTAACTTAAAGGTTTTGACTTAATTGTGATTTAGTTCTCCAAGTATTTTTATAATGGAATAATGACATATGAATGTAACCACATATGTCAAAATGGTTATGTAGTGTAGTGTCCTAATCGATTGGCTATGTAATGTATGTACCTATGTAATTT
Source organism: Solidago caesia (assembly GCA_028566075.1). Classification (NCBI taxonomy): domain Eukaryota; kingdom Viridiplantae; phylum Streptophyta; class Magnoliopsida; order Asterales; family Asteraceae; genus Solidago; species Solidago caesia. The sequence goes on from JAOXNX010000001.1 coordinate 29,566,112, forward strand.
TGCGCAATCAATGTAAGGACATTCTTATTTGGGTCAATCAATGTAAGGACCTATGTATTTTTTTTGTTCAAACAATGTAAGGGTCGTACATATTTTACATCGTTTGAACAAAATTACATAGGTACATACATTACATAGCCAATCGAGTCGCTACATTACATAACCATTTTGACATAAGTGGTTACATTCATATGCCATTATAAAAATAAAAAATAAAAAAATTCTGCATTTACAAAACAATCAACATTATTGTGTGAAGTGTGCATTTTCCCGATTCATTCATTTATACCCATATAATGTAAAAGTCTCTCTCGATAACACGTACATTGATTCCACTATTTTACTCTTTATTCGCTTCCGAAAAACACACACTTTCACTTTCTTTCCTTTTGATCCATCTTCTATTCCGTTCGTCAGCGGTTAATTTATATCGTTATACGAGTATATATATGTATGAATATGAATGTATGTATGTATTGTATTGTATTGGTAATTGATTTTAGTATGATCATAATTTCTGTAATGGCGATATATACCGGGCCGAAACGATTTCACATTAAGCGTGCGGAGTGCCAATCTGATACTAATTGGGTGTTCTAACAGATGTTCCCGCCAAATTTATCTGTTCACCGGCCAATTGTTGCACTTGTTTCATGACTTTTATATACGAAATGTGATATGTAATAATAATTACAATAATGTACATTGTACACAAAACCATTTTGCCATACGCAACAAACTCGAGATTTATACTGTTTGTACATGTCAGGCGCTTCCTTTTATGTATTTATAGATTTCGTTACACCTTTTAACAAACTTTCTTTCTTTTTTTTTTTTTAATAGTTTTTTATGCCTAAAATCAGAGTGTTGCTTTATATTGATTATCTTACAATCAATTTCTTCGTAGTATAACCATAGGCACATGATCATATTGAAGAATGACAAGAAAGGGGTCTGGAAGCAGATTGCGAAAAGCTCTTGGGGCTATTAAGGACAGCACGGCTGTCAATTTGGCTAAGTTCAATAAAGCCTACAAGGTATGGTATCTTTTTTTTTCTGTGACACTTCCTTTAATTAGTAATTTAGTATGTATATATAGATGTGGGTTATTATGCGAAGTGTAAGTGCAAAGTGTGTGAAACACTAATATGCAGCTTAAATATTACTAACATACAGTGTCGATAGAAAAACATACAACTTAACTATTTTCTTTTCCTATCGACACTGTATTTCAATAATACAATGTTAACTCTAATATACATCATAGTGTATGTTAGTAATAGTTAAGAAGTACTAATATACAACTTAACTATTATTGATGTATGTCAGTGATAGTTAAGCTGTATGTTAATACTTCCATCCATGGCGGAGCCATAGCGGCTAAGGGAGGAGCCCGTCAGTCCATGGCGGAGGCATGGCGGCTGAGGGCGCCTCCCGTTAGTAGATCTCCCCATCACCCCCTATGACCTATCATCCCCACCAGCTACCCCTTATTAATGTCCTTAAGGGCGCAACCCACTTCGAATCATAGTTTCCGGTGGTGGTGGCAGGTGGCGGGGGAAGAAGGTCGGTGGTGGTGGCAGTGAAGAAGCGGAACCTGTAAAACGATGAAAATCAAACACTTCGTATTCTTCGCACTTTAAGAGACTTCCTACCATAACCTCCCTCTCTCTCGCTCTCTCTCTCTCTCTATATATAATATGTAATATTCTCTTGAAATTGTTCAAATTTGACAGCAACCGGAGATAAATATCGTTAAGGCTACTAGTCATGTTGAGCAACTAGCTAAGGAGAAACATATGCGAGGTAAGTGTTATAGGGAGATGGGATTATTGGTAAGTTTTGGAAACTACTTATTTAGATCTTATCTGTTTGTGAACTATTTATTGATTATTGGACCGGGACTTGATGATGCTTCCCTAACCCACGTACCTTTTGTTGCAGCTATACTTGTAGCCCTCTCGGCTACAAGACCTAGGCATGATGTTGCATATTGTCTCCATGTTCTTGAAAGAAGATTGTCAAAGACACGTAATTGGGCGGTATGTATTCCTGCCTCTGGATCTTTTTACTTTGACTCTGAATGAAAGGTTCTCATTAAAAGTTCAAAGTCCATATTAGATGCTCCTTAAGTGTATGTTAGTTCCAACACTCCTGATCTACAAGCATGAAGATCTTAATCTGGAAAGGGATATTGTGGATTATGTAATTTCGCATCAGACAGTCTGAGTGCTGTAATTGGCATTGTATGTTCAACAATCTCATGCTCTTAAGATATATATATAAGTTCACCTATTGCCTTGTTTATGGCAACCTGTCAGCATGTGTATAGATTATGTCTGGAAAAACAACTTGATGAACCAATTATAGTATCTCGGAGTTGCTTAGATTGCTTAAGAAATGATTTGATTTAAATATGTATCTCAAGGGCACTTACTATTTTTGTTCGCTAGAAGAGTCAAAAAAACGCATAAGCATGTTTGGTGTGATATCTCTAATCCTGTTTGCTTATCATAAAAACACAGAACATGCTCAATTATTGGGAGAACACGGAGTTATTGTGTGGAATGAGTGTTATCCTCGTGGAGGCATTCCTTTTTTATCACCAAGCCTTATAGCTTCTTTTACTTTTCTCTTTTTCTCATTGATGTCCTTCCTTGCAAAGCAGATGTTATAGATATGGCTATGTACTGCTGGGCCATTGAAATCTTTCATGTCTGTTGCATATGAGGATATCTGAATGTAGTTTGCATTCCCTTGGTCCCAAACTGCATTGAACTCGCAGATCGAAGAATGTACATAAAAATATTAATGAAATATTTTCTTAGGATATTGATCAATTAAGAATTGGGGTAAAATCGCTTTAACACTTACATGGTCAAATTTTTTAACACTTGCTGTGTTCATGTTGACGTTGATCACATAATTTTTTTTTTCAGGTTGCTTTGAAAACTTTGATTGTTATCCACCGGGCCTTGCGGGAGGTGGATATCACATTTCAAGAAGAAGTTCTTAACTATAGAATGGATAATCCTACTTTTCTCAACTTATCTCACCTTAAAGATTATTCTAGTCTGGATGGTACCTTAACAAGTCATCTAGTTAATTATTAAAACCATAATTTGTAGAGTAAATACATCTTTAACGAAAGATATTTAATCTTTTGCTCAGCATGTGATTATTCTTACTGGGTTCGGATGTATGCTGAATATTTGGACGAGAGACTTCATTGCTTCCATGTCCTGAAGTACGATCTCCAGACAGAACCTCCTGTAAGATAACTTCTCAAGTTGTACCCTTTACTCCAATTTTTATTCGTACTACTTATAAAAGCTTTTTAAGAATATAATAACCTTACTTCCCAATCTTGCTGCAGAGAACAAGGGATCTAGATACTCCCGAGCTGTTTACCCAATTATTGACTTTGCAAACACTCATACTTCGTGTCCTGTGCTGTAAGGTATCATCTATCCTTTTCTTTCCATTTTTTAACTTGGATGGTTGGTTGAAGGAGCAAAGAGTCTGTTAGCATGAGTTGGCTATGATAAATTTCAACAGTTGCAATAAATATATTATAATCTCTTAAGGAAATTAATTATATTGTTTTATGCAGCCAGAAGGAGCATCGGCTCATAACTCTGTGATTCATGTAGCACTTTATATGGTAAGTAACATCAAACTTTGGTGCTCTATATCACATGTTAATATCTGCTTGTGTCTTAATATATATTTTTTTGTAGGTTTCTTGTGATAGTGTTAAAGTGTTCAAGGCAGTTAGTGATGGTACACTTAATTTGATTGACAAAGTAAGCTGTGATCTTGGTTCAAATATTTTGAACTTTAGTTTCTAAACGATCTGTAAAAATTGAACTTCACTTTTAACAGTTCTTTGAGATGAATCAATCTGATGCTCATGCCGCTGTGGAGATGTATAGGAGGACAGAGGCGCAGGTAATGCTATAGAAAGTTATATTCGGAACTAATAAAGTTTTTTTTTTTTTCTCAAACGAGGCCGGTACCTCATCAATTTATTAACAACTAACACTTTACAAATCTCAATCTTCCACGATGATGGACATACCCATCATGTACATATAGTCTCAATATAAAATACCTATACTATAACCAAATAATATCCTCTATACCCAGTCCCGATTAGGCAGTGAGTAACCAGAGTACCTGCTATATACTACTATCAATTTTAAAAAAGGGTAAATGGGTGGGAACCCTCTGATCCCATGTACCGTCTTGGTACCCAAAGCGCATACCGCATAGAATACAAAACAATCATCCATATACAAAAGAATACAAAACTTCAATTGTAACAGCCTTACAACAGCCACATCTGCATCTCTTCCATACTCAGCATCCACAATCTTGCAATATCACCTGCACACATAATCTGCACTTCCTTCATACCAACTGATTAACTAATAAAGTTAATTTCTGTAATATGTATCCGTGTTTCCAGGCCCTGAGTTTGTTCAGGTTTTATGAGACATGTAAAGCTCTCAACATTAGTTGTGGTGATGGGCTCACTGAGATTGAGCCGGTATGATTACCTCCTGGTAAAAAGTTTGTTTTTATCACTGTGTAATTCTTTTTTATTCAATATACTTTTTCTCTTCATTCGTCAATATGAAGCCATCGTCTTCATTCATACAAGTCATGGAAGAATATTTACTCGATGCTCCTCTTGATTCAACTGTTCATAAAGATCTGGTAGGACATGTCTACTAAACTTGTTCTAGCCTATGATCAGACTAACAAAACTTGTTCAAACATAATGACATTGAAACTTCTGTGATTTTGCATATTCCAACCTAAGAACTCAGTCGAAGGAAAACCTGAAGGAATGTTGGCCATAGAACACGAAAAGGAGTCGGAGATTCTGAGGAAAAACCCACCCCCATCTCCAGAAGAGCCCGAGCCAGAGCCAGTTAAAGTAGAAGCTCATCTTGCTGAACCACTACCAGATTTGCTGGTAATTGGACTGATTGTTATTGTGTATATACTTCATTTCTGCAGGGTGTTGAACGACATCTCATGGATAATGTGATTTCATGGTTTATATTCATGGACAATGAAGTCACTTCTGTTTTCTTCTTATTAGTGTCTGGATGATCCCGTTAATGAAGTCTCTGAATTAGACAAGAAGAATGCTATTGTTCCTATATGTAAGTAATAGTTAAGTCATTCACCTTTTTTTCCATAGTCAGTGACTTAATTGAGACTTTCTTGTCCTCGTGATAGTGGTTCCATTTATGAACCTTGTATGTGTAATTCATAATTTCATATAATTGATGTTGGCGTGATTGCAGCTGATCAGCCAGTTTCTACTGCTGCAACTTCCATTAATGGAGCTGCAGGATGGGAATTAGCCCTTGTAACTGCTCGCTCTGATGAGATTATTTCATCTTCAAGCAAACTGGTAAGGATACATGTATATCTTTTCTTTTTTTTGAAGTGTACATCAACCAGCCAGTAACCATTCATTATGCATGTTATATGGATTTACTTTGAGAAAACAAAATAGATTTGGATGAATTGAAAAAAAATAAAAAAATAAACCATGAATGGCCAACTACTGCTTAAGTTGAGTTGTAGGTATTAATGTATTATGAGTGTCGTTAAAAGTAAAGAGAAATATATCAAAAGTAAAAACGATAAGGACTCTAATTTATATTGGGAAACATGCAAGACTGAATTTGATAACGTTTATCATGTTTAATGTTGTTTCCCTTCCTTCTCTTATTCTGATGATTGTTTGTTTTGCAACATTTTTCTTCTTGCATAAAACAACACTTAATATCCTCGAATATATTTACGAGTGTCTTTCTTTTATAGAAATATTAAACTATATTATGACAGGATATGCCAGTATTGGTATGATATTAAGTAAAAATATAGATGTACTGAACTGTAACTTTTGTTCATCAATTTATATTTTTAACCAATAAGTTACTCTTTATTTTTCTCATAACTTTTTTGTGGTTCTTACGGGTAAATTAGGGTACATGGCTGGACAAAGTTACTCTTGACAGGCTATATGACGATGCAGTCAGGAGAACCAACCAGACCATGAATTACAACCCATGGGAACAAGCTCCTATTCCCAGGTTCATGATAGTACCACAACCCGCACTGGACCCATTTTCCACTTCTAACATGATGGCTGCACCACACAATCTACAACTGTCAGCCATGCTTCAGGAGCAGCATGCTTTCATCTTACACCAGCAAGATCAACAAATGATAATGAACCCACCGATGCTACAACAAGGTTCTAATCCCTTTGCCAACCCATACGAGGCTAGTCCTAGTCTTTACCCCTACAACCCACGTGTGCCATTTCAAACCTATAATCAATATCATGGCGTCATTTGAATTTCTAATAGTTTGATTTTACTTGAAAACTGGTCGGCTAGTGGCATTTTATATAAAAGGAACTTTAGAAAGGTAGATGAGATATCTAATAATATGCAGTGGAGATAGAATGAGATCGTTTTTCAAGGTTTGGATGGTCCTTTTTTGTTTCTTTTCCGATTGTGGAACAGGATACTGATTCCGGACTCATTCAAGTTCTTTGATCCTTCTTTGCTCAAGCAGGTGGCTTGATTTCATGGTGTATTTCATTTTCTTGTTTTCTAACTTTCTTGAATCTTTTCGTTGATTAAAATAGAAGATCTGCAAACTTTTTTGTTGATTTCTTTCGATATTCGTATCATGTAAATAATGATTGACCAGTCATTCTTGATTACATGGAGCTTTCCATTTCAACTGATTCATTCACCTACCCACCCATGACCCATCCACTTTATAGTGGGCTCTCATGAACTAGGAGAGCCCCACATGGGTCCAGATCCGTGTTGGAAATTTCATGCTAAGCGTCCTGCATTGTGTGTCAAGATGATGACACGAACCTGCCGGGCTCACATGGATATAGATCCCTATCTACGCTTGTGAGTATGCTACAAACATATTTGGCCATTCAACTTATAGCAACAAGACATCTTTGCTCTTAAAAGTTCAGACGATGAACCAATACCGAAAGTCAGCAACTATGCAAGCATTCTAACCATGTGTTTTTTATTCTCATGGGTAAATGGGTGTGTGTGTAAAATTTGGAAGTTATAATAATGTACTGCACTAAAGAAATGATAATATACTAAAAGAAAAACAAGTTTAACTGGTATAAAGTAGTTTCCAAGTACTATTGAAATGCATATGAATTGGCTAAATCATTTTACTTAAAAATTCAGATTTTATATTCTAGTAATACTTGTATACTTTTGTGATTATACTGCAAACATCCACTATTTATATAAAATAATAAAACTAGACCAAAAGGTCATGAATCAAGTAAATTTGGTTTTAACCGAGTCATTCTAAAAAGGATGGTGATATGTACATCAATTTTGTCGATACACCACCAATTTATACTTTCATGATGTTGTACATGTCGTATTCTAAAACATAAATAGGTGGTGTATAGATAAAAGTGATGGTGTATGTATCACCACCCAAGAAAATACTAGCCATTTTAAAACAACTTGAATGTAAAGTTGTAAGCAAGTCAAACTTCTATAGAGAGATTCAACTTCAAGTTGAAACTTATCAGGCTCCTCAAGTTTAGGCATGTTTATAAGCACAAGAGAACCCATCCATTATCGACTGATTCTAACTCGAATGAAACTTTAACCAAATATGATTACAAACATTTCGAGCTCAAATTTACATGGTGAAAGTTTGTTAAACTAAAATCATCAACTCAAGATGTTTGCCTGACTTGATAATTGATATATGGATAGATTTAAACGTATGTCATTCTGACTGGAGTTGCTATCGACTATTGAAAACTTGACCATTTTACCAGCAAATTATCGATTTAATGTGTTTCAGTTTTCCTCTTACCAGGATTTCATTCAACCGGTTACTAGCAACGTGTCATGCGTTACTTTTACAGACAAAACAAACCCACCCGTGTGTGACATTAAATACCGGTATAGATCTTGAGCAAAATGTAGAAACATATACTTCTCAACAATTGTAGAGATTTTACCTTTCCTATAACTTATGGAGGGAAACAACAGCAAGTGAAGTAAGTGTTTTTCTCCAATCTATAGCATAGTTCTAATTCAGTAAACATGTTCCGAAATTAAACAAAACAAGTAAAATGGTTGATGAGAGCAAGCAATGATTTCATGGTTTGCCATGAGTTTTGTAAAACTCCATTTCCCAAAGGATTCATGACCCAACAATAACCATATGTAGCCTTGCAGCATTAAAACACAATCAAGACGCGCAAAAAAGTATATAAAACACAGCTTATGTTCCAATGATTCAAACTCGATCATTAGAAAATTCAACAATTTTGAGTTATTCCCGTGATCCACGACTCAATTGTCTAGTTTAAACTAGCAAAATGTATAAGAAGCTTTTATTGATTTGTTGAACCAACTTCTTGCCTTATAGTGCGAGCACAATCAGCAAATTTCCTGACCAGCGTACTGCATTTTAGTGGATCTTTAGTGTTTTCTTTGTAGCAATCCAAGCAAGCAGTTAAATCAGCGGAACAGGGCATAGGTTTTGGCTGCGGAAGTTTGAACTCATTATCATGAAGTTCCTTCGCCTTTTGTGTTACTTCAACCACCATTTCCTCTTCTTTCTTTTGTAGCTTTTCCAAAACCCTTTCACTGTCTTGAACGACAGAACGAATGGCATCCAACTCAGCATTAGCAGGTGGTGCAGGTGGCGGAATTGGTAGGTACATTGGCGGCCATCCGGTAACAGGTGGGCCACCTTTTAGGGTTTGAGAGTCATCATGATTGTCCTTCTGGTTGGTGGATTTAAATTGATTTTGTTGGGGAGTTTTTTGTGTTTTCTGTTTTGGTTTTCTTGTTTTCTTCTTCGCTTTCTCAGCGTCATCAACCAACTGTTTTACTAAGTTTCCGCTTATTTGAATAGTAAATGCATCATCCATGGCTTCCTAGACTAGTTTCTGAAATTTAGAGATGCATAAAGACAGATAAATTAATAAAAATGTGGAAAATATAAATAAAAAGCACAAAACATGCCACAACCTTTTGACATTATAACAAAAATGAAACTCGACATAGACATGGTTGGAAGTAGTAATTCAAACTGCAACCCACTGCAGAAACAACCGATAAGCATACGATGCAAAAGATGACACTAGAGGAGTCAAAATGGGTGGGTCAGGTGGGTTGCGTCAAAAAGGTAATTTTGTAGTTTTGTACACCTCAAATCGGGTCATGTCTCAAAACACTTTTTTGTCTAAAAATTTTACATTTTCTATAAACAGTTAAAAGACTTAACATTTTCATTAATAATAATTATAGTTTTTTAAATAAGATGCATTTGGAGGTTCTATGAAATAATATACAATTTGAACGATTTCAGCCAGTTGGATCATTTGATCAGTTTCGTTTTAAGCTAACTTCTATGATTTTACCTCTTAACATGTAAGAGATTAAACATAACCAGAATAAACCCATTATAAGAAATGGGTCAGACAAAACTCAAAATGGGAACATCCAGATGAAACAGACAACTCAAAACTCTATCATTCCAAGCAACCTAATCAAGGTACAAGTATGTAAAGTCACTTTAGCAGCAGCCACTCTATTGATGAATGATAGCTGCATATACCTACTTAAGTCCCGAAAGCCTAACCACCCATAAACTAATCCTACTTCCTTGTATTTCAAATGACTCACATCAAGTCATTAATCCCAATATTTATCATTCAGCCCTAAAGTTCTTCATCTTAAATGGACTGCACGCTGTGCAAACTTAAGATGTAAATCCTTTCACCTTAAATGGACTGCACGCTGTGCAAACTTAGAGTAACAACAATTAACCCTGTAACCAAGTATTAGCACTTTCCACTTAGAAGAAAGAGAACTTATTGTCTGTTATTCAAACGCAAGAAATCGAGTAACAATAGATCATACAAACTTATTTACTATTCTGAATGAATAAACTGTTCACTAACTTAAAGTCTGAATGACAATTCTGGCACATGTTAAAGTCATGCTAGTAGTCCAAAAGAAATGCAATAGTAGTCTTTTGAAACTCTACGGAAATCCTTTTGGGTATATAATTTAAGCTGGATAGTACAGACTCAGTGAAAAAAACTGTTTGTTAACTTCAAGTCTCCATAAGTTTTTACCAAATACAGCCTTTTTTTCAAAGAAGTAAAAGTGGATTCGTTCAATATCACACAGAGATCATAAAAAGAAGCTGGCCAAGTGACAAACCTAAATCACACTTACATTATGTGCAAGTTTTAAGATTCAACCAGCTAAGTCCCTTTCTAAAGCTCTTGCACCCATTGAGCTGCTCCTATCCAGCCTTGCAAACGTCTTCTTATGCAAGTCACTCCCCCTCAAGAAGAACAATCTATCACAAGAGGTACTCCTTCACTTTCTCTAAAATGACGTCCCTTGACCTTCTTTTTAGCCGCATATCAATCCGTCACATCTATATCGCCTCCATGCTCACACAATGAATGATGTTCCTTAGTGACTCTAAACCCATCCACTTGACATAACAGGACTTTGTCGGTTCCTTACAACTACTATACAAACTTCAATACTTTTATGACAACAAAAGACGACGTGAAAGATTCCTTCATCCTACCTTTAAGACAATACCAAGCTGCTCACGATTTCACAACTTCCTTTCGATTACTCACTGTTTGTTTACTTCATAAGAGCTAATACATAAAGTCGTAAACCCGTAAAGATAAAACCACTACAGTTAGTGTAAACCTAATGCAACCAACAGCCACTATCCTTATTATTCTACAGTTTCCACAAGCTTACCACAAGATCTCAATTCCTGCATATTGATAATAAACGGGGAAATAAATGAGGTAGTCCCTATCCAGGTTACCCAGGGAGGTCAAGTCATTGACACATAAGTAGGCGGCCTAATCGGGGATGGTTCCCCGACCACCACAAGATGCTTAGCTAGCGAGTTTGAATCTGAGACCTCTTGTCGGGATATGTTTGATCACTAGGCCACACATTAAAATACAAAGTCTAAACTACACGGCCAACAAGACATCCTATTTTTATCCAAAATTAATTATCACATTATTATTATATACATAAAATATATATATATAACTATGTCACATTTAGTAAATCAAAATCAGCATCTCAATCAAAATTCTAAAATTTGAAGTACAACTAAACAACTCACAAAATCATCATTAAAAAAAATAGATATTTACCTAAAATTAATGACGGAAACCCTAAGTTAAAATCATTAAATATTAACTTCAAGTTTCAGAGAACAAATATATATATATTAACAAACATTATAATAATAATTATCAAGTAATAGTAATAATAATAATAATTATAATAACAATCACCTGAAAACTTGAAGACGGCAATTAGACAAGGAACCGTGCGACAGGGGAAAATTTTCAGATGTAATATAAATTTGCAAATTCCATTTTTATTTTTATTTTTATTTTTTACTTCTTTTATTTTTTCTTGAAGAAGAAATCTTTATGAATGTTCATTAGAACCCCCCTTACTTTCTATAGTTAGTCATTTTTGATCTCAATTATCACAAATAACTTGTAAGATGAGAAAAGAAAAGGTAAAGCGTTTTACAAATTTTAGAATCCAAAGTTTCAAAAATGAAAGGTAATGTGATTAGATTTGTTAATTTGGTATTTTTCTTTTGATTACATAATAATAATAATAATAATAATAATAATAATAATAATAATAATAATAATAATAATAATAGTTAAATTGCCATATCATTTGAATCGACATTAGGTTATTGATTATAATGCATACAATAATACGGTAAAAGTACGTTACATACAAATAATCACGTGTATAAAATACGTTGTGAAAACACTTAAAAGACTCTTGACGAGAACTGAAAAGTTTTGTAATATATATAGTTTGTTTATAACGAGATAGAGTAAAACATTACGGACAATTTTGTGACGACTAATGATGGATACATAGTTTATTGATGGATACATAGTTTATTGATTGATAGACTTTTGTAGTATCTATCTATATCTATATGAGCTAATTATTTGAAAAGTATCCCAACTATTCACCTTTTGTTATATTAAGGTCCTAATTTCTAAACCGTATAACGTGGGGTTGAAAACCGGATAAAGTTAAGTTCGTGGATCCCGCATCAAGTGACCGGTTGAAAATGTATTAGATGACATTTTTCCTTTTAATTTTCTTTCTTAAGTGGATATTCCTTTCCCCACTCGCATGTATACTTCTTCCCCTACATCAAAACCCTAAACACAAATCTTTTTTTTTTAAAAATATTTATCTCAATAATTATAATAATCATAATCAAAATCAAGATTAAAATGGCACCAACTAGCTAAACCTCACGGCTGTGGATTGTTACCACCAACTAGCTAAACCTCCATTGATTCATCTCACGGCTATGGATTGTTACCACCAACTAGCTAAGCCACTTGTTGTGAAGAAAAAAGCAGAGCAGCAGCAGCAGCTAAAGTGGCTTTTGATTAGCCAACATGTTAACATCTTCGTCTTCACCGGCCGAGCTATCGGTCCGGCTGGTGATCGGAAAAAACCTACAACCACCTCATCATAAACACAACAATGAAACTCATCTTTAATCCCCTGTTTCTCCACTGCTTT
>JAOXNX010000001.1:29621049-29631810 GCA_028566075.1 Solidago caesia
TAGGTGTGGAAGGGGTATTAGTGAAAATAGGTCAAGTGTATAAATACCCCTTCCCACCTCAACCCTTGTAAGCTTTTTCCCTTAACCTTGATAGATAATACATATCACTTCCTTTACAAAAACCTACTTTCTCTCTACCAAAACCTACTTTCCCTCTTACTTGAATTTTACATTTCTTAACTTTAGCAATGTTTACAACACCCCTTCATCGTCATTTCCTTTGTGTGATATTTTCAAAATCCTAAAGGCTCAACGGCTCAACTAAAATAGTATCAATTTCAGACCTTCACAAAAAGAATTTGACTATCTTTGCCATGGATTCTGCTGTCCAAAAAGGTTTCCACTTCGCATCAAATATTTTTAACTGCTTACTTGAGTTTTGATCATTTTCCTTTTAGGGCCAAATGCAAAATTTTACTGTATTTTAGGAGTAAGTTTTTTCCCCCCTATTTACATGACACTTTTTAAAGCACATTTTAAGGGCTTCTTTCCGGAAACAGTCTCTTTACCTTTAAAGAGGTGTATGACTATCACGTCTTACCTTACCGTATCCCACATATTTTTTGTTGTTGTGTTGCTATGATTTGTATACAAATTCTAGATATTGCTATTATATGTATGCGATGGTATTTTTTCTTACTTGACAACTTAATTGAACAAATTATAATTGGATTTAAACAATAGGTATATTTTATAGTTAAATTAATTCAATATAAACATTCTAACTTGGATATATATAAGATAGACTTTGAACGATTAAAGGCAACCGCATCCAAGGTGACCTAGTGGTTATACATCTTTACAAGAGGATACAAGCTCGAATCTCACTTGGCAGCATCTTGGGGGGCGGCCAACGGCCATGGGATAACTCGAGTAGGTCGCGTATATCCGAGTTAACAGGGCCATTTGTTTACTTTGAGCTATTAAAGTTAAATACATTGTCACACTCTTATCGCTTTATCATATTTTCAGAGGACCAAACCATTATTTAGTTCAGAAGTATGGTTTTATTCATTTATTTATTTATAGATGAAAAAGCATCAATATTATACATAATGGTGAGATTTAAGTTTTGTTTCTCTTTCGGGTTGTGGTGAGGGAACCTCTCTTCTGCCCGTACATAGATTCCAAGTAGTTACTTGATCTCTTTAATTGTTACATTATGGTTATTGCATTTGTTTGTTGTTACATTATTTTAATTGCAATTGTAGATTATTACCTATTTAGAGCCAAAAAGAAAAATTTAAGAATTATAGCATTTGTGTAAGTTGAAGAAGGCTTACCGTCTTTCATATTTACTGCTTACCATCATATAACTATATTATGTGTGGCTTAATGTGTTGATATTTTGGGACTTCTGGTTTCATGTACAAATTGGACCAATTTTCAAATTAATAAACTGAATGACTTGAATTTTCTTAATTGTGTTATCCACAGAGGGAAACCGCAAGGTGCCATTGAAAGACTACCGTAACATTGGAATTATGGCACACATAGATGCAGGAAAGACCACTACAACAGAACGTATACTTTATTACACGGGTAGAAGCCACAAGATTGGTGAGGTACATGAGGGCACTGCTAAAATGGACTGGATGGAGCAAGAGCAGGAAAGAGGGATCACGATAACTTCAGCTGCAACAACCACATTTTGGAACAAACATCGCATTAATATAATTGATACCCCTGGCCAAGTGGACTTCACACTTGAGGTTGAACGTGCTCTTAGGGTTCTTGATGGTGCTATTTGTTGGTACAGAGGACGGTTTTAAAGGGGTTATAGATATTGTGAAGATGAAAGCCTTAGTTTGGTCTGGTGAAGAACTAGGTACCATATTTTCATATGAAGATGTACCTGCTGATCTTCAAGATTTAGCTATGGAATACCGGATTCAGATGATTGATACCGTTGTTGAATTGGATGATGAAGCTTTGGAGGGGTATCTTGAAGGCATTGAGCCAAATGAGGAAAAGATTAAGAACTTGATTAGGAAAGGAACCATTGAGGGTAGTTTTGTGCCAGTTTTATGTGGGTCAGCGTTTAAGAACAAATGGGTTCAGTTATTAAAGGGATGGGAGAATTGCACCTCGAGATCATTGTTGACCGGCTCAGGAGGGAATTCAAGGTTTGTGTCTACCCACCCTGCCTTTTGTTCCATAATAGTTTTAGCGGTTGTTTGGATGTACATTTTGACAGTGATTATTTAGTATTTAATAACTAGAATCACATAATCAGCTGTAAACAATAGAAAAATGTTTAGTGTTTGACGAATCTGATTATTTAAGTAATTTACAAATGAAATGACCAAGTAGGATGTTACTGTGAAAACGTGAGTGATGTCGTGTTAAAGTAAAAGTCTCTCAATTTACTTTTAAATTATTGGTTTTTGCAACGAGTAACTCAATGTATGATTCAGCCTTTCTGATATCTCAATGTTTTATATAAGTCTTCCCTGTTCCGCCAATTCGTAGCTACAGATACTGATAAGTTAATTACTTGTTTTATTTTCTTTCTGAGCTTAAACATTGAAGAATATGACAATCTCTAACACATTAGTGGCTATCAACATTCAGGTAGAAGGGAACGTAGGTGCACCACAAGTGAACTACCGTGAGAGTATTTCCAAGTTGTCAGAAGTGAAATATGTACACAAGAAACAATCAGGTGGTCAAGGACAATTCGCTGATATAACTATGCGGTTTGAGCCATTGGAACCAGGTAGTGGATATGAGTTCAAGAGTGAAATCAAGGGAGGTGCAGTCCCACGAGAATACATTCCAGGTGTCATGAAAGGACTGGAGGAGTGTTTGAGTAATGGAGTGCTTGCTGGCTTCCCGGTTGTTGACCTGCGTGCGGTGTTAGTAGACAGGTCTTACCATGATGTTGACTCGAGTGTCCTGGCATTCCAACTGGCAGCACGAGGAGCTTTCCGTGAAGGGGTGCGGAAAGCGAAACCTAAAATACTGGAACCCATCATGATAGTTGAAGTTGTTACACCTGAACAACATTTGGGAGATGTAATTGGTGATCTTAATTCCAGAAGAGGACATATTAATAACTTTGGTGACAAACCTGATGGACTTAAGGTATTTTAACTAGTTTCTTCATTTTCTGTTTTACGGCCATGGTTGTCAACTTGTGACTCAAACCAAAGATCCTTTATGAAATCCTAAAATCCACTGGTCGAAAAGAAGAATCCATGGTTATTGCTTAGATGTTCTGACCCGGTTGAGTTACGACTCGTTTCGAGTCACCTCTGAACTTGCGATTCATAGTACAAGTCAAAGGTACTTCCGAGTCAACTACCGAGCCGGTACTTGTTGGGTGTGTTTTGACTCAAACGAGTCTAAAAACTATGTTTACGGCTAATTGCATAAGGTGTTTGGGTGATCAACTTGTTTTTGTACATAAAAGAACCATCAGTTTCAAGTATGTTTCAAGGTAATCTGATCCATGATTTGATCCCCGGGTCAAAATGATGTTGCACCGTTACAAGAAGATCAAAGTTTGTTACTTTTTTATGCAATTAGCCTTTTTGTCTTATTCCAAAAAGCTCCTGACTTTAGTGGAATGGATCTAAAACAAGGAATCCAAACAACTTTTCTTGGAATATTGATATACTTGTATATATATTGCGACTTGCGAGTATACTAAGATAAATCCATTTTGTTGATTCTTGTTTTTGATGCTGAGTTTATTATTGATACAGGTGGTTGATGCATTGGTACCTTTGGCAGAAATGTTCCAATATGTGAATAAACTACGAGGAATGACAAAAGGTCGTGCTTCCTACACTATGCACTTAGCAAAATTCAACGTTGTACCTCAACACATACAGACCCGGCTTTCTACTTGTAAAGAGGAATCACTTGCAGCCTGATTCATTTTGGTGCTGTTTGATTAATGATAACATCTGATTCAGCTAATTAGAGGTGCGGTGTGTTGTTTGATATAGTAAAAGAACCTCCCTGAATACGCCTTGACCAAAGGGCATAAATACCATTTAACGCTTCTTGTATTCCCATAAAATACAAGTGATGATGATGATGAAGAAATGAAAATTCTACAAGCGTAATTGGCTACTGAGTTTGAAATGAAGGACCTTGGGGAGCTGAAATATTTTTTAGGCATCGAAGTAGTAAGGAGTCATCAATGTATTTCTTTTTCACAAAGAAAATATGTTCTTGACCTCTTGACTGATCGAAACAGGAATGCTCGACTGCAAACCGGCTGAAACGCCTATGGAAACAAATCAAAAACTTGGAATTTCTCCAAATCAGATTCCAGCAGATGTGAGGTGTTATCAACGTTTAGTTGGGAGGCTAATTTATTTGTCTCATACAAGGCCAGACATAACATATGCCGTAAGTGTAGTGAGTCAATTTATGTATCAACCAAGTAAAGAATACACGCATGTAGTTTATTCATTATCTCTGTTGGAGAAGATAATGAATAGAAGAAAACTTTAATCGTAAACATTTCCACAATTTTAGAGGCGCTTATGTGTTGTTTGTGTAGTTTTGAAGTTGTTCTTACGAGGCAACATTGCTAATCCGTACACAATTAAGGTCTGCCCTCCATATCCCCGCCCCACAGAAAATTGAACGGCTTATCTGTACACACGCTCTGCCCCCCATATCCCCGCCCCACAGAAAATTGAACGGCTTGTTAAAAAGAATGTGCGTCCGTGTAGCTTCTTTTAGTATACATTAAGATTAAAGTTAAAGCTAATTAAGATTATTATAGAAAGAGATACTCGAAATTGTATTTACAAGTTACAACTATTGGATGATAATGACAATAGCATTTATCTATTAGTATGTGTATGTAATAGATTAATAGAATAAGGGCTGCTTTGTAAATATGTGGCATGACAGTTATACAACTGCCATACCTGTAGCAGTTAGGATAGACACAACGGTTCTACATACCGTTTGGTGTCCTATAAATATGTCATATGTATCATGTAAAACTTATCCCCATTTGTATTTATCTATAAACTACTCTCTATATATTTATCTATATTCTATCATTACTAGAAATGGTTCATCCAAATTATCGTGAATATCAAAGGGGCCTGAAAAGCCCATTCAATTTGCATGTCAAGCTTTATGGTTAAAGCGGCTACTTAGTGAAATAACGGGTTGGAAGGAGGAAAGAATAACACTGAAGGTTGATAACGTTTCAGCAATAGCACTCGTCAAGAACCCAGTATTTCATGGAAGAAGTAAGCACATCGACATTCGCTACCATTTCATTCGTGAATGCGTAGAAAATGGACACATCAATGTGGAACACGTCAGTGGCGAACTACAAAGGGCAGAAATATATTGACTAAAGCATTACCAAGGCTGAAGTTTGTCACTATGCGGCAGATGCTCTGGGTTCAAGATCTAGGATGCAGCAACGATCGAGATTAAGGGGGAGAATGTGGACCTAATCACGATTCATTGCTCGGTTTATTATTATGCATTTAGTATGTAATGTAATGTAAATAAAGCCTAAGGACCGAATAAGATAGAAATAAAGTTACCAACCGAATAGGTAGTTATTGGCGGTTGGGAAGTTAATTGTGAAGGGTAGTGACTGTTGGCAAACAGTCACAAATAGAAGTTATTTAGGGAAATGCATGACCATTCGTGAATAGACACAATGGTTCGATATATGTCTATATAAACAAGTGTCTATATCAGAATTCATTATCGATCAATATATCACATACGATTATTATTACAAGTAAATTCTCTCATATTTGGAAATCAAACGATTAGGGATAACATCCACTTCTTCTGTTTTTGTCTTTAATGTGAACTATGTCTTGAACTTCCTATTTGATTTGACTTCGTTGTTCTTTTTGTTCAATCTCATATCGATCATTTTTCTCAGTTTCGTGAGCATCTTCCTTTATTCGTATCATTTAATCTTGAATCTCTAACAATTGGTTTCTTGTAGTACTTGTATCACGATCTTCTGGTTCAACTTTCTTGTTGTTCAATTTAATATCTTTCTCAATCTAGCTCCCCTTCTAAAATCTTGATGGCGTCTCATGATGCTTTTTTCATTCGCCCATGTCAACGTTTGGTTCATCTTCTAGATGTTTCTTATTCGAAACAACTTCATGGTTCTCATTCTCAAACTGTTCTCTTTCTGACTTTAACTCTTTCATCTCTTTGCTTGTGCAATCTCTCAACTTTTTTAGGTTCTATTTCTCAAACAACTTCATTTGTTTCTAGATGTTTCTTATTTGTCATTTTCTTCTCAATCTCGTGTTTCTCCATTTTATGTCTTGAAGTAATTCAAACTCCCAAAACTCTAGTTTAATCTTCAAGTTAGTTTCTATTTTTGACCTCATGTCTTCTAACTTTTTTATTGGAATTTCATCCTTCTTAATGACAATTCCATTCCATCTCGGTTCTTCTTCTAAGGATGCCATTTCGTTTTCATCCTTACTAGCAACCATCAATAACGTTGGTTCCTCATCTTTGGGTTTGCTATTTCTTTTCTATGGGTCTGGTTTTGGACATTCTTCTACATAGTGTCCAAACTCATGACAATTATAATATTCTATTTCTCTAATATCTCTCCTAGGATAGTTTTGATCTTCGGGGCTTCTCCTCCTTCTGTCATAACTATTATCATTCTTGCCATCTCTTGTGAATCTTCATCGGGCTCTTCCCCGTGTCTAATTACCACCTCCTTGTCTACCATATCCATAGTTGCGTTCATAATTTTTGTCATTCCTTTGACGTGTGAACAACAATTTCTCGCTATTATCTTCCTGGCTTCCTTTTTTAAACATAATCCTTTCTTCATAAGTCTTGAGTTTCCCGATAATCTCCTCCAACTTTATAATCCTAAAATCAACAATCATCTCAATGGTTGCTGCTACTGGTACAAACTTATCTGGTACTACATTAAGTTATACCTTTCGTACTTTCGTTTGCTCATCAAACGTTAATTCACATATAGCAGCCATTGTAATAATAATAAAACTATTGATTCACCTTCATTCTTTACGAGTCTCACAAAATTTCTTTTGCCGTTGCGAATGTACCTGTTGTACATCATTTGTCCCATAAATAAATCTGGACTTTAAAGAGTTCCAAATTATTTTATGTCGTTTCACATCCCGCAACTTGCATTTGCAAATCTTCTGGTAACCTTTGAAATAGGTATGCTGATGCAGAACTATCATTTTTTACATCAATCTCTTTTGATGTACTCGTTCCTTATACTAAATTTCATACTCCATTTCCCACTAGTATATATCTTCTTCATTCTTAATGCCCATAATGTATAGTTTGTATTGTTTAATCTATCAATTTGAATCTCTATAAACAACTACATCAAAACCTAAAATTTTAATCTTATTACAAATATGTAAAAATAAATAATTAAATGAATCTTGCAAATAAAGTAGAACTTAATCTAAAAATTTAAATTTAAACTTACATCAAATCCAAATTCTAAAAATCTAATACCATATTTATAGATTGTACTGTAGTTATCAAATTACTATATCAACACATGCAAGATAAAGGTAGAGCTGAACATGGGTCGGTTTTGGCCCAAGATCGAAACCCGAACCCATCCGTTCAGTTTTTAGAAAACCAAAACCGTTGGATTCGGCTTTGATTCGGTTCGGTTTGTCGGTTTTCCGGTTTGGTTTAGGTTGGTTTTCGGTTTTGGTTTCAGTTTTATTTTTATTTTTTATTTTTAATCTTTTAGTTTATTAAGTTATAAATTTAACATTCAATTGTTAAGGAAAAATTATGATAAAGACACCAAAATATACAGATGTTTTTTATTAACTTATTAAGGAAAAATTATGCTTTTTGTTTTATACATCTATCTTGATGAATGTGCATCAAGATGGATGCATAAAACAAAAAGTGTGTTTTTCTTGATTGTGACAGATCAATGTGTTGTTAAACATTAAAATGATGATAATATACAAAAGACACTTCACATTTTATGGACTTTTAATGCATCAAAATGGAATTTTTAAATGTTCTCACTGTATTCTTATTTTAAGGTTGGATGTATTTGATTAGAACTCCAATAAATAATAGATATAAATATAAAATAAATTAAAATATATTTGGTTCGGTTCGGTTTTTGGATCGATTTTTTGCATATGAAATCGAAACCCGAACCGGTCCGTTCGGTTTTTAGTAAAAGAAAACCAAACCAATCGGTTTTGTTCGGTTTTTGGTTTTGGCGTTCGGTTTTCTGGGTTTTTTTCGGTTTTCCGGTTTGGTTTTTGCTCACCCCTATGACCAGGTTGTAGGTATAAAACTCGAACTTCACAAACAACATCCAATAAATCCAGTAACACAAGATCTAAACTAACTTCTATGTAACTTGACTTCCCTCGATAATCTTTTTTAGATAATCTCCAGAAGCCACCACGGTTGGGAAGTGTAAGTTGCACCTTTAGGTGCCCCACCAAGGTCAGGTGGCGATTGGGTTGTGGCTGGGAGGCAGTGGGGGGTTTTTCTAGGGTTTTCATCAGGTTTTACGGATCTAACCCCCTTAAATCTTTTTTTGAGCAATCAATAGATCCCGAGCCTCGTACCCCTGTCTTAGTCGCTGCCTGGGGCACCTCCCCATAGCCAGTAAGATGGCAGGTGATGGCTGAACAGTTATTGCATCGTTGATTCATTTCTAGGATTTTTGGGGTATTTAGTTGATGAAATAAGATTTATGTGTAAATAAGATTTGTGTTTGTGTGTGAATTAGATCTTAGAATTTTTCTGTGTAAATGTTAAAAAAGATTGTGTTTGATTTGATTAAGCGTCGAGAAGGCAAGTAGTGGATCTTTATTATCAATGATATGGGAGACAGTCAAATTAAGCATCAGTCTCAGCATCAACAGAAGAAAAGGATTGACCGACCGCCATTCAAGAGAGATCCCGAAGGCTCGAACTTTTTGCTAGCTTTGAAACATGGGTCGAAGGAAAGAGGAAGACCAAACAAAGTCTCGGTCAAAGCAAAGAAAAAGATGCCAAAAAAGATTCACTTTAGCTTCTAGCTCGCTTAGGGATAGATGAAAAAGATGAAAAGGAGATAGAAAGATAGAAGATAATGTTGGTGATGTTATTGTGTGGTTAAAAAAAACTATCTTTTTAGAGTTAATTACACTTTTGGTCATTGTGGTAAAGAAAAAGACTAATATACCCATCATATGCAAGTCATGTGACATCAGTTTTAACAATCGTTAGGGATTTGGACCAAAAGCGTTGACCGGACAAACATTTTTGGACCAAAAGCGTAATTTATAAAACCTAGGGATTAAACTAGTAATTTCTTGACCACGACATGGACCAAAAATGTAATTTAATCTATTATTTAAATCAATTTTCATTTTATCCCTGAACTATTATTATACTTACACAATAGTAATATAAGTTTGGAAACCTTTTTTTTTACTTTATTCTTTAATGAAAATATATATGTTTATTTTAATTTGTAAGTTTATTGTTATTTTTAATAAATTTTTTAAAAATTATATTTTGATTAATTTAATATGATGTGTTTTCGATTAATATATATAATATAGACTGAAATTTCAATGCCATGGTTAATGGTAAAAGTAGTTTATTGTGATGAGTCTAAGTATATTGGTGATGTGACACTAACAAATTGAGTTGTGACACTAATACACTGAGTTCAGTGTGTGGTGAGTTAAAGATGGTTTAATAAATATAAAAGTGTTTAAAATAAATAACAAAACCTATAATTTCAATATTTCCTTGTTTCTTTTTCTCTTTTCTATGGGCTCCAAGATACGACCTCTTTTATATCCCATGAGAAAGAACTCTTCTTCCTTCTTCCTTCTACACACAGTTAGGGCATAACTTCAATCCCCCCTTTAGTCTAATTACAGTCGGTGGTTCCTCTTTCTTTTCTGATGTTCACTTCTGGAACTCCTTTCTTCTTGTTCTCGATTCCACAATCATACGAACAGTGTGTACCTCTTTCTTACCTTCTGATTTTGGTTTTCCTAACCAATTTGTTTCCCTGATTTGATGTTTCTCTTAATCGAATCGTGCTTTGAATTGATCTACTCCCGATCAATTATTCTTTCGTTTCTCTAAATCTATTCCTCTGAATGGATGGTTTTCTTCTCTAACTCGAACCTTGACTCTGATACTGTTGATATCTTCTATATGAACGATCAAATAACAATAATAATCACACTAATCTTTATTGTTAGATAACCTTTAATTTACATAGTAGTTTACATCGGTATTTATACTTTTCCAACCGGTACATCCCAACCGGTGTAACTATACAAACCAACATCAAACTTAACCAACACCAAACTTATAAGCAACATAACCATTCTAAATGACATGTTCCTTCAAAAACTTAACTTCCTTAACTGACATATAACTACCGTATTCGTAGACTTTATTCTTGACACACTAGAACCCTCAACTTATACAAACATGCATAAACACCAAATATTTAACTTACATAGATTTATTCTTTATTTTTTTCATCAATAGGGGATACATGGCGCCCGAGTACCTAGCCCATGGTCAGTTGACTGAAAAGGCCGATGTCTATAGCTTTGGTGTGTTACTATTGGAGATCGTCACTGGAATGGAAAACAACAAAAGCAAAACCATGGAATATACCGACAGCTTAGTTGCTATTGTAAATATTACAAGATTTTCTATTTTAATGATTTAGTTTACAGGTTACAATTACACAGTTGCTTAGTATTACACCAATTTGAGTTATTTCAAGTG